>JZKD02S1397509.1:81315-93542 GCA_000966675.3 Picea glauca
ATCGACAAGAAGAATATGACAAAATCATCATTGAAAAAGATGAAGAGATTTCTCGCCTAAGAAATCATAATAAAAAACTACTTGCAAAAATCACAAAGTCCAAGGAGAAGAAGCGATGTTTTCAAAAATTTGAACAAGAAAATGAAGGTCTCAAAGAGAAATTAATCGAAAAAGAGGAAGAAAGCTCCTACCTAAGGAACCTTAATCAAAAGTTACTAGAACAAATTAAAATCTTAAAGGATGAAAGAAAGGAGACTTTAGAATCAAAAAATAAAGACGACAAGTCAGAAGATAAAGAAGAACTTTTATGATTAAAACGACATAATCAAGATTTATTAACTCGGGTTAAAAATCTCAAGCATGATAAGAAGTCTTTACAAGAATAGCTATATCGCAAAACATCATTAATCGACAAGGAAACAATGACTAATCCAATAGAGAATTTATCTGACACTCAAATCTCAACAGTAGAAAATGGAACCAATACAAAGTCAAATAATGGTCATATTCAAAAGAATGCTTACATGGACAGATCACTACAAACATCAAAAGAATATGATTCCAAGGAAAGGTCACAAGAGATTAGGATGCCTTATCATCATCCAAATCACAAGAGTCCTTCTGACCAACGACTAGGAAAAGAGGAAAATAAACAATGTTCTTCTTACCAACAGATAAAATACCACATTGAAAAAGAACGAAGACAAAATCAACAACTTGGAACAATCAATCATCAAACAATTCCAGTGAAAGTAGATTTGGGATGGATCACTCCCCAAAAGATGCAACACATTAGTTTGGGAATTCGAAGGTTATATCATCTTGTTTCATCGAGAGTCATAACTCCAAGCACAGAAGATTTGAGAAGACATCGTGTGCTAGAACAAAAGTTCAAAGGGAAGCCTTCCAATGATTATGCTTTGAGGAAAAATCATTTTTAAGGGGAAGGCACTGTTATGAACATAAATATACATATATCATATATATTCATAACATAATAATTAATAAATAATAATTGTTAATAATGAAAGGTCATGTCACAAAGGACATGACTATTGGTAAAGGGCGCCCCTGCGTGGGTATATAAACAAGCCCTCATTTTTCAATTGTAATCATCTCATTATATCTTATTATTCATTTATTGTTTACAGTCCTATATAGATTACTTTGTTATATTCCAAGTATTTTGGATAATTTTTGTGTGAGCGAACTTTGTTCGTCTCAGCACACCAGGAAACTGATTCATAGTGACCAGGCATCTAGTCACAAGGATTAGTTTATGTAGTGTGCACACACTACCCATCTATCCCAAGGCTAGGAAACACCTTCAACCACATAGGTTGGCCCACCAGCTTGAAAATCTGGGTAACTTTCCATCCCTAGAGGCTTAGCATCTACTAACCTTGTGTGAGGCCATGTTGACTGGTGCCACAGTCAGAACGTGCTTGTGAATGAATACCCACTGCTATTGTCACATGTTGATGTTGCTACCCTGGAATTGCATATGTAACTCATCATTCCATCTTACTACGGAATTCATTTTGTACTACACCAAGCTTGTCTTTGAAGTACACAAACTTCACTCTCAACAAAGTCTTAGTTAGCATGTATGCTTCATTGTTCCCTTTGTACCATATCTATGATGAAATGGTACCTGATCTCGATATGCTTCGACTTTTCATGAAACACCGGGTTCTCTGAAAACCTCACACAACTCTAGTTTTCACACCAAATACAAGTCACCTCTAACTTGAGATCAGATAATCCTGCAAGCAGCTTCTGAAGCCATACTGCTTCGCTTCTAGATGAACATGATGCTATATACTTTTCCTCAACCATACTGAGCGCCACACTAGTATTCTTCCTATTGAACCATGAGATCATAGTTGATCCCATACTGAAGCAACATCCATATGTGATATTCTAGTCTACAACACTATCGGCCCAATCTCAACCAGTAAATCCTTGTAGGCTTATCTCATGATATGAAGCATATCTGAGTCCATAATCAATTGTACCCCTTAGGTACCTCATCAAATGTTTGTTGCAATTAAGTGAACACCTCTCAACTCCACCATATATTGACTCAATGTGTTCACCACAAAACATATATATGGCCTCATGTTCATTAAGTACATCAACGAACCAATCATTTGTCTAAACATGGTGGCATCCACTGTATCTGAAGATGTATCACTCAGTAAATACAATTTTTTCACCATCGGTGTAGGCATGGCCTTACAATCCATCATTTTGAATCTTTGTAGAATCTCTACGACATATTTTCCTTTGTTAAGGGAAATGGCATTCAGTCTTCTCCATACCTATAGACCTAAGAAATAATGCATCATACCCAAGTCTTTCATCTCAAATTTTGTAGCAAGTTTCTTCTTACTTTCAGTGATGAGATTCTCGTCTCCTATTAAAAACAGGTCATTCACATATAGCAGTATTATAATTGGTCCACCATCCACAAACTTGAAGTATAGGTTGAAATATTCTTTACTCTTGGTAAATCCCAAACTCATCAGGAATCTTTCAATTCTATTGTATCATGATCTGAGTGCTTGTTTTAATCCATACAAGGATTTCTTCAATCTACACACATATGTATGAATGTCATGTATTGTCTCGAAACCTTGTGGTTGCTCCACATACACTTCCTCTTCTATTACACTGTTTAGAAAAATTTTATTCACATCCATCTGGTGTACCTTCCACTTCATCACTGCAGTTATCACAAGTATAGTTCTAATCAAAGCGTATCTTGCTATAGGATCAAATGTCTCCTCATAATATATTCCTTATTTTTGGGAGAAACCATGTGCCACAAACCTTGCCTTGTATTTCTCGACACTTCCATATGTTGAATGCTTCATCTTGTAAATACACTTACAACTTACTATTGTTTTCTCTTTTAGTCTCAGAACCATATCCCAAACATCATTCTTTACAATGTATTGGTACTCTTCAATCATAGCATTCTTCAATTCTTTCTTCTATGTATCCTCTTCATAACGGGTAGGCTCAGCATCAATAATGTCACTCAACAATGCCATGTAACTAGAGTATGGTCATGGTCTCTTACTTTCTATGAAGGATCCATATGGAGCACCATACTTCTCTTCATCCTAAATAATTTATCGAACCCAAGCTAGTCTTCTTTTCTTAGTATTTGTCTCTCGTAATGAATCTGTAGGTTTCTGTGGTTCTTCCATATCATGATCTTCTAGTACAATATCATCACATGTATCTGTATCTGCAAATTTGGGAGCTTCAGGTTCCTCATCATGGACCTCATCTGAATGATTATGTCTCAATCTATTGAATGTTTTATCCTCATCAAAGGTAACCTCTCTACTAGTCTCAATATGTCGATGATCAGGGATGTAAACTTTGTATTCCTTCGATGTCTCACTGTATCCAAAAAATATAACCTTCTTTCCTGAAGCGTCCAACTTTGATTTCTTGACCTTTGGGACATTCACATACACTGGACATCCAAATATCCTTAGGTGGTTGACCTATATATTTTCAAATGTAAACATTTCTTCTAGTGTCTTTTTCCCAAGTACATGGTGGGGACTTATGTTCTGCACATATACTATGGTCTTGGATGCTTCTACCCACATATGCATCAGTAAATAATGATCATGAATCATGGCCTTCACTACTTCCATCATTTTTGGGTTATTTCTTTCTACCACACCATTTTGCTAAGGATTGTAGGGAGTAGAGAGCTCCCTCTTAATCCCAACTTCTTTGCAAAATGCCTTGAATTCATATGATGTGAATTCTCCTCAATTATCCAACCTTAATATATTTATCTTCTTCTCATAAATATTTTCAACAAGTACCTTGAATTCTTTGAACTTGTTGAATACTTCACTTTTATCTTTCAAAAAATAAATCTGAGTTTTACCTGAGAAATCATCAATAAATGAAACATGGTATACATACCCGCTAAGTGAAGTGGTTGACATCGGTCCACACGTGTCTGAATGTATGATGTCCAAGGCTCATTTGGCTTTGTTATCATTTCTTGGAAATGGTTTCTTCATGTGCTTTCCTTGTGTGCATCACTTTCATATGCCTTCATGATTCACTTGGATTTCTAGTAAACCTATCACCATCTTCCTCACGATCGGTAGGTCTTTGTAATGTATTTGAGCAAATGTTTTGTGCCAAAGATCACTTGGAGTGACTATACTATGTACTAATGCTGAAATTGAATGTCCCTTTAACTTGTATAGACCTCCTTCTTTAACACCAATCAATACAACATTGTCAATATATTTTCCTTTTGGCCACATGATAACTTCACCATCAATGAAAGCAATTATGAATCCTTTCTCATCCAAAGCTTATATAGAAAGGATATTCTTCTTCAAACTGGGTACATACAAAACATCCTTCATCTTCATAGGTTTTCCAAAATCCAAGCTGTAAGATGCTCCTCATACTCCTTTAATGGGATATTGATAGTCGTCATTGATTTTCACCTTGTGAGGTGAATCCTTATGAACTAATTCTAAGAAAGAATCCTTGTAACCTGTCATGTGCTTAGAATCACCACTATCAATAAGCCATGTGTCACTTCCATGAGTGATTGTACCTGTAAGAGATGATATCAATACATATTCTTTGCTTGAGTCATATTCTTTGTATCTCTCTTGATCAAGTTCATCATCTTCTACAACATGAGAATGATGTATTTTATGACTTGACCTTTAGATTTGGGACAATATATTGCAATGTGTCCCATCTTATGGAAGATGTACCATTTGTAATTTGAGAAATCATTTTTAAACTTTTGAGTATTTTGTAATCAATGAGGCTTCTTGTGTGAGTGAACTTCTTTATTTCTCTTTCCTTTTCTTGCAGGAGCTGCTAGAGCTTGATTTTCCTCATCGCCTAGTTTCTCTTCTCTTACTTCCAATATATCTTCTTCCTAAGTGAAATCCTCCCATATTCTACTAAACTTTTTTATATTTTTTATTGAACAGATTCCTTGAATGAATGATTCCCAAGATTTGGGAATACCATTCAATGTATTCATTACCAATTCAACTTCTTCAATTGTGTCTCCAATGGCTTCAATTTGTTCTTTGATTTGAGATACCCTTGTGAAGTAGGATTGAATGTTTTTTGAACTCTGCATCTTCACATTCTTTAGTTGTGTCCTCAAGGTCATATTTTAGTCGATATTATTTCTTTCATACAATCGAGATAGAGCATCAAACATTTTCTTGGGAGTTGTCAATGATGAGACATTAGGGATCAAATGATCCTTGATATAATAAACAATGGTTCTCTTTTCCTTAACCAGGTTATTTTTGTACTTTTCCTTGGCCTCATATTCTTCTGGTTCTCGAACTTCTTCTATGATGAAATATTCTATATCATTCTCTTCCAGAATGATAATCACTCTATACTTCCATGCTTGGAATTTATCATCACCCTCAAGCTTCTCATCAATCTTGGTACTGGGTGCCATCTTTTCCTTGAATGGTAATACAACAATAAAAATGAAAACTTTTTGGAGAAAGGTTTTGAACTTACCAGAGAGTGTGTTATTCCAAGGCGAACTGGTCCAACTTCAATCTACAACTGCTAAGGCGTCTTGATCTAGGGTTTATGAGGAAACCCTAATTTTTCAGAATGAAAAATTTGGAATTATTCCTTGAGAGAACTATGCACCCTCCTTGGGAGATCTCCTTGATGGATTTGTCTTAACCAACGTCCTTCATAAAGTGGGATGAATCACCTTCTAGGGTTTTATGCAGTTGATGTAGTTGCAATAGAAACTGCAATTTCTCCAATATTCATCAAACTGAAAATATAAACCCAAGGAAAGAAGTGATAGGGTTAGGAGATTCTTCATATGGTATTGAATTCCTCGGCAAGTTCTTTTGTACTGTAAAAATGGATTCTTTCAGGCCTGCTCTGATACCATGTTAAAAAAATTCTTAAGCAGTTAAGTGTATTCAGTAATATTTAACTTTGAACAACTAGAACAATAATTGCATGCATAAGGATCACTGAAAGAAAGACATCCATAGTATACACAATATTTATCCTAGGAATACCTCATGGGGGAGAAAACCCAACAAATATTCTTCAATATAGATTTGTCAACAAGTACAATGCCTCTCTCAAGAGAGATCTCACCATATAGAAGAGAGACCAAAAATCCTAACCATAATAGGGTAGCGCACCACTAGACCAATATATTCCGCCAAGAGATAACCAAAACCATTCACTAGAACACCTTACTCTGTAGTTGTGTCTCCTCCTCAGACTTGTGCACTTTTCCTTGTGTGAGAGAGATTGTGTTGTGTGTCCTTCAAGTGAGGCGCCTAGCCTCTTATAAATACAAGTTGAGCTACTATTTAATTAGGTCAGGGTCAACTTGTATACTTTACCCTTTATAACTTACAATTGACTTTTACAAAGGCACAATAAGGACAACTTTTACAAAGGCACAATAGGGCCGACTTTACAAATATAATGTAATATTATTATTTAGGGTTTTGACTTGGTCTAATACAATATTGATACAATAAGAATATATTCCAAAGATACTCAAACTTCAACAGGGACAAAGGAGCATATTACATATATCTTCACCAAACCGCTTGCAAGGGAACCTTTCGAGTATATGTGATAGAAACATGGAGTAGTTCCTACCCTACAATGATCCACTGTGCATCAAGATTAACTGGACTAGGGGAGAGAAACATAAATCTTGAAGAATTTCAAGTAAAAAAACTTATTGAATGCTTTTCTTATATACACCAAGGAATTACATGAGGAAGCACCATGAAGAGAAAAATTTGCATAGTTAGCAGAGGCTTATAGATAGGGGGAGCACCTTGGATGAGGAGTACCCTTTGCCATTGATTTCAAAGGGTGATGTATAAAGAGTAATGCATGGAGAGATAGAGGCATGCAATCAGGGGGAGAAATGGTCACAGGGGGAGCATGAGCATAAGGATTTCCATGCCTAAGTGTTTCCATCAATGCCAAACGGGAATATTGTTGGAAAATTGGTTTAGATAGTTGGTTGTCATTGATTTCAACCCTTGAATATTTCCAAGAGCCCCGACAATGTAGTTTTGGTACCTGAAGTTGAATGAAGAATATGGATAGAAAGGATAGTTTGAATGCAGGTAAGACCCTCATATATGAATAGTACTTGTCATGCCATATTTGGTGATATGTGGTACATCACGCGGTTCCTCACAGTTAGGAATGTATGGCCTTGTAATGTTGGAAGCCTCAAAGAGTAGACAAGAAGCCCCTAGTTTGTTATAAGTCTTAGTCAAAGGGGTAAAGTTGTTGTAACAAGAAAACCCTAGAAGCCCTAAAATAAGGAGAGGAGTTAGCTAGCACAAGTATATAAGCACCTCAAAGAGACATTCATAAGAAAACTCACACACTTATTCATTTCTTATATTTCTTGTTATATAGTGATTTGTTTCTAAGGTTGTAGCAACATTTTCTGAAGTAGAAAAGAAGGGTCGATGGCAAAAATCTTTGAGTTACAGCAAAACCCTAGTTTCTGAGGTATACGCAAGTTGTAGTCCTATGAGGGAGAATATATACATGGGATGCGGTGGGGGAAAGAGAATATATATGCGGGATGTAGAAGGCAAATTCACGAACATCTGAAAATCTCATGAAAATTTGAATAGATGTTGCTACTAGGTCCCTAGAGTTTGAAAGCAAGTTCATGGGCCAACATTCCACAAGTTCATGTCAGCTACAAAAGTTATGGTATGGTTATTAGTTTGTTTTAATTCTTATATTTTCTTATGATGTGAATTCTTGAGGCATTCTTGGTATGGTTGGTCTTTGATCCAGATATTGGTGGCCACCCACCTATTCCACTTGGACCCCCACCATTGCTTCTTTCAGTTTTTTAGTTTTCGCACAGTTTACTATTTTTAGTCGTTTTTCAGGTCCTGAACTTCTGGAGTCGTTTTGAGGCCATAAACGACGTTTTTTGGGGTATGTTGCGGTTGCAAAATTTCATTATGAAATTTTGTGCAAATTTTGTAGTCCTCGAATAGATCTTTCCAATGGGCTATCATACGCCTAAAACGGAGATCGTATGCAAAAGTTACGACCCAGGAAGTTGATGTACCAACTTACCCAAATGGAGCCCACATGACTTTTGGCGCTTCATCTCCCAGGGTTAGGTTTTTGGATGTCTATGACTTTTGGCATTCCCGTTTATTGTAAAAGGGCCTTCAGAGCCTTATTGTAATCATATTCTCATGGATGCGAGTAGCGGCCACATCTCTTCTCAGAGATAAGCTACCAGCGCCCTAGCTAGTTTATTTCCATTCTGTCTGTAAGCATATTTCAGTCATTTCTTATTAATGAAATGAAGTCTTATTTCCGCTGCATCTCTGTGTTTATGTGTATTTATGCATTTCATTTTGTTCCTACATAAATCTGGATCAGTGGTATCAGAGCGGTCTGCTCATTCTTGATCCTTCTTTGCATGTCGCCAACGAGATCGGGGTATAAGGAGTTGGGGCTCGATCTAGTTGAACCTTTGCAAGATCAACCTCGCAAACCCCAACGACCACCCATGCGGGAAGAAAAGAAATATGAGGGAGCAGGAGATACTATCAAAATGTTGCTCGAGGAGGACCTTGAGAAACAAAGGAACACGATGATGGACAACTTTGCCCAGATTCTTCAACGGATTCCGAATGGCGGTGCATCAACATCCAGCAGCCACTCTGGAGGTGCCACTCCTTTTAAGGTATAAGTAAACTTTGACATTCCCATATTTGATGGCCAAATAGATGCAGATGTTGTAGATAGATGGTTGAATCTGTTAGAAGGATATTTCTCGATTCATGACTTTTCCGACCGAGAAAAGATTATTTTCGCACTCCTCGAAGTCGCCCCACATGTCAAGGACTGGTGGGAAACCTACTTGGAGCAAGAGGGCGAGGGAGAATCCTCTTTGTTTTTGGCCGCACCCACTTGGAATTCTTTCCGAGATGCCATCAAGGAACAATATTATCCCATGGGGAGCTATGAGGAAAAATACATACAATGGACTACGTTGCAGTGACAAAGGGACCAAGATATGCATGAGATGACGAATCTGTTTCATACCCTACGCATAAAGTTGGGTATTAAAGATTCAGAGAAACATTTGGTGTTAAAGTACCGCAGTTGTCTACATAGATACATTCAGGAAGAAATGGAGTTCCTCGACATCTCCTCACTTGCTGTGGCATATAGATATGCTGCCAAGATTGAGCAGAAATTCAAATAGAAGAAGCGAGACTTTGGGTCTGCAAATTAGAAGCACGGGAAAGGTACTCCCAAACCACAAAACAAAGGACCAAGCCAAGGTGGGGAAGCCCAGGAAAACCCGCCAAAGCCACAAGCAAAGAACAACACCACGAAGCCAAAAAAGGACACAGGGAAGTGGTGTGAGTTCCATAAGAGCTCCACTCACAACACATGTGAGTGTCGGGCCAAGCAGTCACTGGTAGCTGAGTTGAAGGCTTCTGAATCGGATGCATGCTCCGACTCTGAATCAGAACCTGACAAAGGGAATGACAGGCGGAAGCAGATTATCAATGTGGAGCCCAACACCACTGTTGCCACCACAAAGATCTAGAAGGAGGAACCAGAAGATCCAGAGGAGGCAGAGTGTCTCTTCCATTCCAAGATGTGGGTAAAGGGTTCCTCGTTGCAATTCATTGTCGACAGCGGGAGCCAGAAGAACATCATCTCGGTAGAGGTCATGAAGCGGTTGGGCTTGCCAACCACAGCACACCCACAACTATACACTATCAGGTGGTTGCACCAAGGACGGGACCTCCGTGTCAGTCAACAATGTCGCCTTCCCTACAGCATCAATCCCTTCACGGATGAGGTATTATGTGACATTTCTCCTCTAGATGTTTCTGATGTATTATTAGGCCAACCATACTTGTGGAAGCGACATGTTGTGTATGAGTCCAAGCCTCGTGTTGTTATTATCACTTTGGGCAATAAGCTGTACAAGATACCGGAGATAGCACCACCTACCACCATCTCTTTGGTTACTACAAAGCAATGTAGTAAGCTCATTTACAAAACCAAGAAATTTGTTTTCCTGATGATCTGCCCTCAGGGAAAGAGGAAGATTGTGGCCATGATATCCATAAAATGCCCCACTTCACGAAAAAAACAGATGGATAAGGTCATGGAGGAGTACGAGGACATCTTCACCTCCCTCGCAGGGGTGCCTCTACACTGCCAGGTCAAGCACCCCATTGATTTGACCCCAGGTGCACCGCTACCCAATGGACCCATCTACCCATTCTTTGTCCTAGAGAATGATGAAATCAAGAGGCAGATTCAGGAGCTGTTACAGAAAGGTCACATCCGGCCGAGTTCATCGCCCTGTGAAAGCCTGATCATATTGGTGCAGAAGAAGGATGGGACTTGGAGACTCTGCATTGACTATTGGGCACTGAACAAGATCATTGTTTGGAATAGGTACCCGATCCCATGGATTGATGACCTTCTGGACCAACACAAGGGGGCAAAATATTTCAGCAAGATCGACTTGAAGTCTGGGTATCACCAGATACCAATCGAACCCTCTGATGTGTGGAAGACTGCATTCAAATCCAAGGAGGGCCTTTTCGAATGGTTGGTCATGCCTTTCGGGTTGATGAATTCCCTTGCAACCTTCATGAGGCTAATGGATGACATCCTGCAGCCATTCACCAACTCATTTCTAGTGGTGTACTTGGATGACATTCTGATCTTCAACCAGACTTGGGAAGAGCACCTCCACCATATCCGACAGGTCCTCCAAACACTGCGGCAACACAAGTTGTGTGCCATTTTGGAGAAATGCACTTTTGGCATAACCCAGGTTTAGTATCTGGGATACATTATTGATGAGCAGGGGGTGCATGTGGATCCAACAAAGATCCAATTCATTTGGGATTGGCTAGCCCCAGCCACCCTAACAGAGCTCCGCGGCTTTTTAGGTCTTGCCAATTTCTACTGCAGGTTTGTGTTAGAATTCTCTCATATTACTTGGCCCTTGAGTCAAGTCACCAAGGGAGGAGCTAAAGCAAAATTCTTTTGGTCTGAATATCAAAAGAAGGTGTTCGGGGAGTTGAAACATTGCCTCTACTCTACACCAGTGCTCACATTACCAGACTTGCAACAACCATTTGAGATCGAGACAGATGCCTCTGACTATGTTATTGGGGAAGTCCTTACTCAACATGGGCATCCAGTGGCATATCACAGTGAGACACTTTCTAACACAGTCCAGAAGTATCCCACTTATGACAAAGAAATGTATTCCATTGTGCAGGCTTGTCGGCAATGGAAGAATTACATTTTGGGAAAGGAAACGGTCATCCACACAGACAACCGACCCCTGCAGTTCATACAAACACAAGGGAATTTGCAGAATGATCGCCATCAGAAGTGGTCCACATACCTACAACAATTTCATTTGAACATTAAGTACAAAAAAGGCAGCACCAATAATGTTGTAGACTGCCTTAGTCGACCACCCATCGTGGCACTAACCACTGTGCTCAACTCTTGTGGGCACCAGACTTCCGATTGGCTGCTTCTCTACACAAGTGATCCAGAATTCGGCGACACATACAATACACTCTTGGAGGGTAAGCAAGTTCCCAATTTTCACCTCTAGGATGCCCTGCTTTGTCACTTGGGACACCTTTGTGTTCCTTCAAGTGAGCGTGCCAAGATGATTTGGGAGGCGCACTACAGTCGAGTCCCTGGGCATTTTGGGGTCGAGAAGACTGTGGCAGTACTGCAAAAGTATTTCTATTGGCTGAACCTTCGACAAGATGTCAGGAAGTACATCAAGTCCTGCACTGCTTGTGCCATTTCCAAACCGACCATCAAGAAGCAAGGCCTCTATACTCCTCTTCCTACCCTCAGTCGACCTTGGGAATCCATCTCTATGGATTACATGTTGGGCCTTCCTTCTACTAAGCATGGCAATGACTGTGTTTTTGTGGTCGTCAACTGATTCTTGAAGATGTCCATTATGATGGCCTGCAAGAAGAATATCACAGTAGAAGCCACTGCTAAACTCTTCCTTGAATGAGTGTGGGTACACTTTGGGATCCCACAGTATATCATCTCAGATCAAAACAGTAGGTTCCTTAGTACATTTTGGTCCAGCCTCTGGTCGATGTTGGACA
>JZKD02S1397509.1:119980-153136 GCA_000966675.3 Picea glauca
CCCTGGGTAATTTCTTGGTAAATATATATGTAATCTACTCTTTGGAAGGAACATATTCTAATTTAACCACCTAATCCTGAACTTGTTCTCTGAGAAAGTGATACTTGATGGGGATATGCTTAGTTTTAGAGTGTTGATCAAGATTTTTGGAGAGATTAATAGCACGTGTATTGTCACATGTGATAGAAATAGGTTGATCATAGGGAACTCGAATATCCTTGAGATTGGTCTTTATCCACAACACTTGTGTACAACATGATATTGCATCTATATACTCTGCTTCAGTTGTAGAGATAGAAATGGAAGTTTGTTTCTTGTTGAACCAAGATACTAAACAATTGTCAAGGAAAAATTCACCTCCACTAGTTCTTTTTCTATCATCAATACTTCCTATCCAATATGCATCTGTATAAGCTCTAAGAATGAGGTCAGTATTTTTTCAAATACCAAAATCCATAATCAATAGTTCCTTGCAAATACCTGAATTTTCTTTTGACTAAAAGAACATGAGTTTCTTTAGGATTGGCTTGAAATCTACCTACCATACCCATTGCTTGTATGATGTCAGGCCTTGAAGTTGTGATATAGAGTAAATCGCCTATCATAGACATGTACATGGTCTGATATGCTTCTGCAACATCACCATCCTTGTTGAGTTTACAACCGGTAGTCATTGGAGTGCTTACTAGTGTGTAGTATTCTATGCCAAATTTCTTCAATATTTCCTTGAGATATTACGTTGAGAAATTAAAATTGCCTTTTCTGATTGATGAATTTGTAACCCAAGAAAGGAGAGTTCTCCTAACATGGACATCTCAAACTCTTATTGTATTGAATTTTCAAACTTATTATTCATTAATTCAATATTACTTACAAAAATAATATCATTTACATACACCACAATAATTAACAGATCATTACCTTCAGCCTTTATGTATAAGTTGTTATCAGTAGTTCCCTTTTTTAATATGTGTTGGTGAAAATACATGTTCATTCTATAATACCAAGCTCTTGGAGCTTGTTTTATCCCATACAGGGATTTGTTTAGTTGGAAGTCATAATTATTTTTTTCAGTAAGCATAAAACCTTCAGGTTGCTCCACATAAAATTCTTCCTCAAGGTCATAATTTAAAAATGTTGATTTGACATCCATATGGTAAACTTTGAATTTTCTGTAGCATGCAAAATCCAAAAACATCTTGATAGCTTCAATTATTGCAACATGAGAAAAAGTTTCTTCAAAGTCCACTCCTTCAACTTGAGCATACCCTTTGCATATTAATCTGGCCTTGTTTCTGATTATCTGACCATCTTTTCCTTCTTCTAGACCATACACATTCCCTGAAGTTTTGACTACCTTAACAATAGTCTTCTATGTATTCGCATACATTACCTTACAACCTCTTGAATGAAAAAAAATATTGTGTCATTGGTCACACATTTGAATTACATTTAATAAGTTGTGTTTTAGACCATCAACATACAACACAGTTTGTGCTTTGGTCTTTCCCTTTTTATCTTCATCTAATACAATAGTTCATTTTCCTTTGATTCTAGTTGGAGCATTGTTTCCAAAAGTGGCATTACCACCTTTTTCTTTAGTTAATAATTCAAAATTACTTATGTCTCATGTCATGTTCTTGGAGAAACCACTGTCAATGTACCATTTATTTTCTTGATTTTTGGTATATAGAGCTAGTCCACAATTTTATTCACTTCTATTTTTCTTCCTCCAAACCTTGGTAAAATATTATTGTCTGTCTTCCCTAAAGATAGGCAACAACTTGCTTTTGCATTTACTTTCCTTGTGTCAAAAATTGATGCAGGAGCATCGCAAGACGTGCAAGCATAGCAAGACAGCGCAAAGATTAGAGATAGCTGGAAAAGCACCGAGCACATTTTTTGAAAATGTTTTGAAATATTAATGAAGTCATTAAGTGGAGGCATGGTTATATTATTGTAAAAGGAACTTGAGTGATCCACTCTCGTCCATAGTAGATAGGATCCTTTCTGTGTAATGAATGTAGGTGGATAGAATTTAATGCTTAGATTAGACAGTTTTAGAGCGCAAGAGGTAAATGGGATATAGACACCCTCATTGTATAGTTGTAGGAGGATTATGTCAATAGAGCATAGAGCATAGAGAAGAGAGCAGAGAGTAGAGAGCTGTAGTTGAAAACACCCATGTACAGATATTTGAATTAATAGAAAGAGCTTCGATTCAAATTCATGGTGTCGTATTTGTTCTATGTGTATGCATGTTGAATGTTATGCTCATGGATGTTTACTTTATGTTATACATTTGCTTTATATGTTGTGTATATGATTTCATTCTTTGTGTTTGAAGTCTGAGAGAGAGTAAGGAATGAGTTTCAATTGTTTCTCTGCCTGAGCGAGTAAAATTCCTGCAAGGAGTGCAGTGAAGTTTGTCCGCAAGGAGTGCATTGACAGAAGTTAGAGTTCATCTTTGAAAAGCTCATGAGGGATAACAATTGTTCTCATTCTCGTAGAAGTGCAAGTCGAGCATAGGAGTTGTGCAAGGTGTGTGCAGGCCGAGTAAAGTTCCAGAATTTGTGAACCTGAGAAATTGTTGAAGGACTACTGTTGCAAGGAGTGCGTAGAGTCGAAGGACTTCAATTCTTTGAAGTAATTGAAGGATTCATCGCAAGGAGTGTGTGCAAGAGTCTTCTTTAAGATTCAGAGTTGTAGAAAGCTCAGAAAGGATAGGGTCTTTGCATTTGTCGAAGAAAAGCATAGAAGTTCGGTGCCTTGAGGTGTTGAAAGGAGGCGTAGCAAGTTTGCGTTACATGAGGATAAGTTCCATGGAGAAATACTTGGTTAAAATTCACAAGAATTGTCCAGGAAGAAACGGACGGTCGAAATTCTTTGAGAAGAATTCGTGAAGTCACAAGCACCGTCGGATCTTGCAGAGAAGCAAGTACTTTACGACAAGCTTTCCTCAAGCGTAAGCTTAGAAAAAATCAAGGTCGTAGGATCCAAGTCAGTCAGGGCCGTTGGATCGCTCACGAAAGGCGGGTAGCAAAGTAGCGAGTGGATCAAAGTCATCCTTCCAGGGAGGACAGGTGGTAGATATCTAGAGATCTCGTGAACTCGGAGGTTCGCGAGGTGAGAGCCCAAAGGTTGGGTACTCTAGGTTGTGAAAAGAGAAGTCGTGAGGTCACGAGCTACGAAAAGGAGTATTGAGGAGTTCAGGATCTCGGCACTTCGGGTATCATGATACAAAGGAGACAACACTTTGGGGAGCGAAGTGGAAAAGTGCGAAGTGAAGTGTAAGGGACACATGGTAGAATCGCAAGGTGGGCCCGTGGAATAGAAAGGCAGACACGCGTTGTTCATTGGAAAGAGTCAACACCCCATTGACTTTTCATGTCTCGGGGTTTCGTAAGATAAGGGACAGAATTCCAACCTTTCGACTCACGAAACGGCGAGAAGCGAAAAGTTCTAGAGTTAGCCTAGCCGGTGGTCATGCATGAAGGGAACTGACACAAGGGAGCTATACCCATATCGGCACTTTGGGTATCACAGAATTGAGGAGGAAGAGTCGAGAGCCTAGAATCGCGAACCCGCGAAGTTGTGAAGTTACAACAAGGGAATTGTGATCATTAGGAGGTAAAGGGGCTCACACCTAGGGCTATTCACACAGGAGAGTTCCCAAAAAAGGACCTGTGGATCAGCAACTTGTAGATTCCAGTAGGGAATCCGAAAGAGTCGATTCGGTTCAGTAGAAATAAACAACGATCCTGTGAAGCGGATGTCAACTGGAGGGTCGAGTGGGTCTCCGTCTGCACCATCTGGTATCAGAGCCTGATTCTTGTTTGTATATTTCAGGCAGGAAAACCGAGAAGGAATTTCAGCCATATCATCGAGGAGAAGAGATAGGCAAACACCCGATCTGCTAGAGGAAAGGGAAATGCCAGAAGGAAGGGGCAGGCAGGTGCAGAATCCAGAAGTGGAAAGAGATCTGCATGACATTTATGCCAGACTCGTGGATGTGGAAATAAAACAAAGGCGAACAACTGATATTGGAGATGTCAGTGAGTCTGAAAGTGAAGATGACGCTGGACATGAAGAAGAATAAATTTTAGCAGAAGATGCAGCAAATGAACGCTTGATTAGAGTTGTTGCAAGAATGAGTGCAAGAGACAAAATGGACATTTCAGTTTATGAGGGAAACTTGGATGCTGAAGAGCTTCTAGATTGGATTAGAGCTCTGGACACATATTTTGACTATGAAGATGTCGAAGAATACAAGAAGGTCAAACATGTTGTCATGAGACTTAAAGGACATGCAGCATTGTGGTGGGATGAACTGTAAGCTGACAGACGCTGCCAAGGTAAGCAGAAAATCAAGAGTTGAGATAGGATGATTGCAAATATGAAAGCAAAATTCATTCCCAAGGATTATCAAATTACTCTGTTTCGGAGAATGCAGAATTTGAGATAGAAGCTTATGTCAGTGAAGGAGTACACTGAAGAGTTCTATAGGTTGAACATCAGAGAAGGTCATCGTGAAAGTAATGATGAAAAGGTTGCTAGGTATATGAATGGCCTGAGATACGAAATTCAAGATGAGATGAGCATGATGACCATCCGAATGGTGGAATATGCTTATCAAATGGATCTAAAGGTGGAAGAGAAGTTGAGCCGAAAACAAGGTCAAAGAGGCCGAGGTAGAAGTCAAGCTAGGGGAAAATCAGTCGTCCAAGATAGAAATCAGAAGCCTAAGGAAGAATGGAAGAAACCTCATATTGAGAGAGGTGGAATCTCACAGAAAAGGCAATATGATGGACAAAGAAGGCAGTATGTTGATCAGAGAGGAGAGTATGCTAATAACAACATTTTTCCTTGTACCAGTGGTAGAGGAAGAGGAAGAGGTGGAGTGATAAAATGCTTCATGTGTGGAAAGGTCGGACACAAGTCTTATGAATGTCTAGACAAGAATAAAGAGGAAGGAGAGAATCACATTATTGAAGCACAGAGGCGAAATGTTGAGGCAGAGGATGCTGAAGGCGGAAGATCGTTGATGATGCGAAAAGTTCTTTTGACACTAGAAAAGGAAGTGGAGAGTTCAATCCAAAGGAACAGACTTTTTCAGACTACTTGCAAGACCAAGGACAGGGTATGCAAGGTCATTGTAGACAGTGGTAGCACAAACAATCTCGTCTCAACAGAGATGGTAGAAAAAATGGAGCTGGAGACGATTGATCATCCAAGCCCATACATAGTTTCAAGGTTGCAAAAATAAAATCAGGTAAATGTCACTAAGCAATGTTTAGTTGAGTTTAAAATAGGAGGGTATAAAGATGAAATACTCTATGATGTTATCGCTATGGATTTTTTTCATCTATTGCTGGGTAGACCATGGCAATATGACAAAGATGTGATTCATGACGGGAGAATGAACACATACACCCTAGAGAAAAATGGGAGAACTCACATGTTGCTTCCAATTAAAGATAAGGAGGTGAAACCTAAAGTAAGAAAAATTGTACTTCTCATGAGTGGGAAGGAACTTCTTATAGAGGTTAAGAAGAAGGAGGAACCGCAATTCATTGTGGTCAGGAAGCCAAAGATTGTTTTAACTGGCACAAGGGTAGATGATTTACCATAAGAGGTTCAGGAACTGCTAGAAGAGTCCGTTGACATAGTATTGGACGAACTACCTCATTCGTTACCACTGATTAGAAGTATAAGTCATCAAATTGATCTCATACCTAGATCTAATTTTCCAAACAAAGCAGCGTAGAGATTGACACTGCAGGAGAATGAAGAGATCAAAAGACAAGTCCAGGATTTGTTGGACAAAGGTTTAGTCAAAGAAAGATTAAGTCCATGTGTTGTTCCGACAGTACTCAGTCCAAAGAAAGACAGAGCATGGAGGATGTATATTGACCCAAGGGAAATCAAAAAAATAACCATCAAGTACAGATTTCCATTGCCAAGGATGGATGATCAGATGGATTTCTTGAGTGGAGCCAAAAAAATTTCAAAGATTGATTTGAAAAGTGGATATCACCAGATTCGTATGAGAGAAGGTGACGAATGGAAGACATCCTTCAAGACTAACGAAGGGTTGTATGAATGGCTTGTTATGTCGTTTGGCTTAAAAAACATCCCAAGTACTTTCATGAGGTTGATGAACGAAGCCCTGAAGGATTTCATCGAAAAAATTGTCATTGTGTATATTGATGACATACTGATTTTCAGTAAAACAAAGGCAGAGCATCTAAAACATTTGGCTACAGTGATGAAAAAGTTACAGCAAGAGACGTTGTTGATAAACATGAATAAATCCTCATTCATGAAGACAGAGATCATTTATTTGGGTTTTGTTATTTCTGTAGATAAGTTAAGGATGGATCCAGATAAGGTGGAGGTGATTAAGAATTGGTCGTCACCAAAAAATATCTTTGAAGTTCGAAGTTTTCACGGATTGGCTAGTTTCTACCAAAAATTCATCAGGACTTTCAGTGGAATTAGTGCACCGATGATGGACACAGTGAAGAAGAGAAACAAATATTTTCACTGGATGGAAGAGGCTGAGAAAAGTTTCAATTTGCTAAAAAGGAAAATTATGGAACAACCAATTCTGGTGTTGCCTGATTTCCAAAAGACATTTCAAGTAAAATGTGATGCAAGTGGATTTGCAATAGGGGCAGTCTTGAGTCAAAAAGATGGGTCGATAGCATATTTCAGCGAGAAGCTGAATGAAGCCAAGATAAAATAATCCACGTATGATAAGGAATTCTATGCTATTATTCAGGCATTGAAGAAGTGGAGACATTATTTGATTCCTAAGGAATTTGTCTTGTATAGTGATAATCATGCATTGCAATTTGTGACTCCACAGGAGAAGTTGAATCAAAGACATGTAAAATGTGTTGAATACATGCAGAACTTTACTTTTGTAACCAAGCATATTTCTAGGACTGCTAACAAAGTTGTTGATGCTTTGAGCGGGAATTGTTTGCTATTGCAGGAGTTTAGAGTCAAAACATTGGGTTTTGATGATCTCGGGGACATGTACAAAGATGATCCAAATTTTAAAGAGGCATATGAAGCAGCTGAGAATCCAATTCTCAGGGACAGAGGTCAATGGATAGAATACATGATCCAGGAAGGATTATTGTTCAAAGGTAATCAGCTTTGTATTCCAAAATGCTCCATGAGGGAGAATTTGCTGAAGGAGAAACATAGTGGAGGATTGGTCAGACATTTCGATCATGACAAGACGTTCACAAAGTTTAATGAGTCATATTTTTGGCTAGGAATGCGAGTAGACATAAAAAGATTCGTGGACAGATGTAGAATTTGTCAACATTCAAAAGGAAAGAGGCAGAATGCAGATTTTTATCAACCATTACCCATACCTGACAGGCCATGGGATGCAGTCAACATGGGCTTCATATTGGGGTTGCCAAAAACACAAAGAGGGTTTGACTCAATCTTTGTGGTAGTGGATATATTTTCCAAAATGGCACATTTCATTCCATGTCATAAAACCAGTGACACAACTCACATTGCGAACCTAATTTTCAAAGAAGTCATTCGACTTCACGGCTTACCAAGGAGAATAGTTTTGGATCGAGACACTAAGTTCGTAGGACACTTCTGGAGAACCTTATGGAAGAATCTGGGAACAAACTTTTCATTTAGTTCAACTTATCATCCTCAAACAGATGGACAGACAGAAGTCGTGAACAGGAGTTTGGGAGACTTGCTGAGGAGCTTGGTGACAGAACACCACAGTCAGTGGGACAACATATTACCACAGGCGGAGTTTGCTTATAACGACTCGCTTAATAGGAGCACAGGAAAAAGTCTATTTCAAATTTTTTATGTCATATAGCCAAGAGGAGTTTTGGAACTAAGAGATTCAGAACAGAATGCAACTAAGAGCTCTAGTGCAGAAGATTTTGCAGAGGCAATGAAGGAACTTCACAGCCAAGTGAAGGAACGATTGTAGATTTCGAGCCAAGAATATAAGTGGAGAGAAGATCAACATAGGAGACAACTTCAGTTTGAAGTTGGTGATTTGATCCTTGCACATTTGAGAAAGGAAAGGTTCTCGAGTGGAACATATAATAAACTGAAGATTAAGAAAATCGGACCATGTAAGGTCTTGAAGAAATTTGGGGAAAATGCTTATGAGATTGAACTACCCAATGGGATTGGAATTTCTTCGATATTCAATGTCTCATATTTGTACCCTTACAAAGCTGAGGAAGCCGAAGCAAGTAATGAACAACCAGAGATTCAGTGGACAAAACAGATGCCAGTTGCAGAGAAGCCATAGATGGAGTGCATACTAGACAAAAGAGTTGGTAAGAGCACCAGACGAAATCAATACTTTGAATACTTGGTCAAGTGGAAGGGCCATCCATTTGAAGATGCCAGCTGCAAGAATGAAGCAGAAATCCAAAAGCATGCACAAATCGTGAGCGAGCTCATGGATAGGAGCCCATGAAAATTTCCAAGCAAGGGAGTAAGATGCAGGAGCATCGCAAGACGTGCAAGCATAGCGAGACAGCGCAGAGATAAGAGACAGCTAGAAAAGCACCGAGCACATTTTTTGAAAATGTTTTGAAATATTAATGAAGTCATTAAGTGGAGGCATGCTTATATTATTGTAAAAGTACCTTGAGCAATCCGCTCTCATCCATAGTAGATAGGAGCCTTTATGTGTAATGAATGTAGGTAGATAGAATTTAATGCTTAGATTAGATAGTTTTAGAGTGTAAAAGGGAAATGGGATATAGACACCCTCATTGTATAGTTGTAGGAGGATTATGTCAATAGAGCATAGAGCATAGAGAAGAGAGTAGAGAGCAGAGAGTTGTAGTTGAAAACACCCATGTACAAAGATTTGAATTAATAGAAAGACCTTCGATTCAAATTCATGGTGTCGTATTTGTTCTTTGTGTATGCATGTTGAATGTTATGCTCATGGATGTTTACTTTATATTATACATTTTATTTATATGTTGTGTATATGATTTCATGCTTTGTGTTTGAAGTCTGAGAGAGAGTAAGGAATGAGTTTCAATTGTTTCTCTACCTGAGTGAGTAAAATTCCTACAAGGAGTGCAGTGAAGTTTGTCCACAAGGAGTGCGTTGACAGAAATCAGAGTTCATCTTTGAAAAGCTCAGGAGGGATAACAATTGTTCTCATTCTCGCAGAAGTGAAAGTCGAGCACAGGAGCTATGCAAGGTGTGTGCAGGCCAAGTAAAGTTCCAGAGTTTGCGAACCTGAGAAATTGTTGAAGGACTACTGCTGCAAGGAGTGCACAGAGTCGAAGGACTTCAATTCTTTGAAGTAATTGAAGGATTCTCCGCAAGAAGTGCATGCGGGAGTCTTCTTTAAGATTCGGAGTTGCAGAAATCTCATAAAGGATAGGGTCTTCGTAGTTGTCGAAGAAAATCATAGAAGGTTGGTGCCTTGAAGCATTGAAAGGAGGCATAGCAAGTTTTCTTTGCAGGTGAATAAGTTCTGTGGAGAAATACTTGGTTAAAATTCACAGGAATTGTCCAGGAAGAAACGGACGGTCGGAATTCTTTGATAAGAATTCGCGAAGTCACAAGCACTGTCAGATCTTACATAGAAGTAGGTACGTTACGGCGAACTTTCCTCAAGCGTAAGCTCAGAAAAAATCAGGGCCGTAGGATCCAAGTCAGTCAAGGTCGTTGGATCGCTCGCAAAAGGCAGGTAGTGAAGTAGCGAGTGGATCAGAGTTGTCCTTCCAGGGAGGACAGGTGGCAGAGATCTAGAGATCTTGTCAACTCGGAGGTTTGAGAGGTGAGAGCCCAAAGGTTGGGTACTCTAGGTTGCGAAAAGAGAAGTCGCGAGGTCGCGAGCTGTGATAAGGAGTATTGAGGAGTTCGGGATCTTGGCACTTCAGGTGTCGTGATACAAAGGAGACAGCACTTCAGGGAGAGAAATGGCGAAGTGCGAAGTGGAGTGTAAAGGACACGTGGAAAAATCGCAAGGTGGGCCAGTGGAATAGACAAGCGGACACACGTTGTTCATTGAAAAGAGTCAACACCCCATTGAATTTTCGTGTCTCAGGGTTTCGTAAGATAGGGGACGGAAGTCCAACCTTTCGACTCATGAAATGGTGAGAAGCGAAAAGTGCTAGAGTTAGCCTAGCCGGTGGTCATGGACGGAGGGCACTGACACAAGGGAGCTATACCCATATCAGAAATTTGGGTATCACGGAATTGAGGAGGAAGAGTCAAGAGGCTAGACTCATGAAGTCATGAAGTTACGAAAAGGGAATTGTGGTCATTAGGAGGTAAAGGGGCTCGCACCTAGGGCTATTCGCACATGAGAGTTCCCAAAAAAGGACCTGTGGATCAGCAACTTGCAGATTCCAACAGGGAATTCGGAAGAGACGATTCAGCTCAGTAGAAATAAAGAACGATCTTGTGAAGTGGACCTCGACTGGAGGGTCGAGTGGGTCTGGGTCTGCACCAAAAATTATTGCATATGTGTCATTCGGGATCATTTAGTAAAGGAGAGAAGGAATTATTGAAAGAATTTTGAACCGTATCCTTTTGGGTTTTGTTGAATCTCTTTCCTATACTTTTTGTTATATCTAAAAAATATGCAACTTACATCCTTATGTCCAAAGTTTCCACAAGAGAAACAATATACATAGAAAAAATTTGGATTCCTTGGAATGAAAAACTTACTTGTAGGAATCGGTCTTTGTCTTCCAACTTGACAAGATTTAGTGACCATTTTCTTCCTTCCTTCATAGTTGGGATGATTTAGTTTTGAATGCTTCTTCTTTTAATCTTTTTCTTGGTTAATATGACTATTGTATCCCTTGAGAGAATTTTCATAGCTTGTATTGTTCTCATTGGTTGTCATGCTGGTGCTTGGTTCACCCTTGAAAATTTTCATACTTTCCTTATATCTCAGCCATGTCTTGTCATCTGGTGATCTTGAATAGCTTAGAATGTTATCTAGATTTTCAGATCTTTTTATGAATTTAATTTGAGCCTTAGATTTCTCTAGATATTTTATTAATGCTACTATTTATTCTTCTAGTTTGTCCTAGATATTCTCCTTTTATTTTATCTGATTTATCAATACTTATTCTTTTCTTTTGGCTTCTTCTAGCTAAATTTTTAAGATGACTACTTTTTTACTGACCTTATTGTATTGTTCTTTGTAGGCCTGTAACTATTCTTTTCTTAGTATATTATTTTTCTTGAGTTGGTATTTTTCCTCCAGAGCACTAATGAGTTCTCCTTCCATGTCTACTACAACTTCACACTATTTTTTGTCTATTTTATCATATTTTTCTTGCTCCAAATCCATGAGAAGTTTTTCATCCTGAATTAGATCTAGCTCATATTATTCTTCGTCGAAGTTGTTTCTATCCTCATGTATACAAGTATAAATTCACTTGACAACAACAAGGGGTACTCCCCAGTACGCGGTCCCAACTAGACTGTGCATCGTTTGGATTAGCATTCCCATCCAGAATTTGGCTCGGTTGCCATTGATATTGTTTTTGGGGTTTTGGATGGTTATGAATTGGTTATGATAATGAGAGTGAATGATGAGTGGATATGCAATGCAAATATGTAGATGAAGACTATGTATGAAATGAAAAACTAATCTATTACTAATATACTTTAACAGATCCTAGCTAGGATAAAACTAAAGTAACCTGTGAGTTTAAAATGGAACCGAATCCTACATAAAATCATACATAGATAGCTAGAATAGAATAGCAAAATCAGAAACAGGAATGCACACATACCTATAACCAGATTAGTCCAGATTACAACAATGCACACATTAATAACTTAGCAAGCTCAAGGCATAAGAATATTTGAAGAAACACTTGCAATTGTAGAATATCATAGATTTCATAAGAATTAATCCATAAACAAACTAGCATTCTTACAGTCCATATGAACAACATTCATCTTCATTTAAAATAATTCACTTCTTATATTTGCTTCACACACAAAAGAATTCCTTCTTCAAAAGTTGTCCCTGAGGGATTCTCCTTATTAATAGTTTAATCAATAATACATAAAAACTCCAAAACAAGTCTTCAATTTTAGTTGACACTGTGTTCACAAAATAGTTCAAAAATAAACAATGTTTGAAGAGTCAAAAGCCCCTCTCAAATGGGCTTCCATTCCCTTTTATACAAATTTTAGTAACACCTATATGAATCTTCATCTTCCTCTTGAATAAGCGGTTACATAAATGGTTCAGGTTATTACTCCTAGTGACAAGTGTACTAATAAGATGAAATTGAGGTTGGTTATGAAAAAGACAAAACAAAAGGAAGGTATGTTTCCTTTCTTCATGGATTTATGTTCCTGAGATATGTTGTCCAAATTTGCAATTGATCATATAGGGATTGAATTCTTTTGTAAGCCAATTGTTCCAAAGTTTTTTTATTTAGAGAAACACTATATTATAGAGTACTCATGTATTTATCGAGTGTTTTCATGAACTTGTATCATGGTATGAAACTTAACTGGTTGTAACAATTGTTTATATATAAGGTATGTGGATACGGTGGTGGTGGTTTCAGTTGCTTCCCTTATTTGATTTGTGATGTTATGCACCTTGTCCACCAGTTCTTCTGACACCATGTTCTTCATGATTTCATCTAGATTTGGCAAACGACTTCTTTTGATCAATTATTATGTTGCTTTATGAATATTTTAGCATACTACCATAGATTTGGTGACTTCCCTATCATATTTTTGTCCTATATGTTGGCAATGATCTAGTGCATATAAATCTGTCTTTCTTTCCATCTTTGATGGTTGGTATAACTTAGGTGGTGTGTTTGTATTTTCCTTCATCCATTTGTCTATGTTGGTTATGACTTCACGAATGATGTTATACTGTGTCAACTTCATCTATATCCATTTGTTTTGATCAATGATTATTGAAACTACATTTTGGAAGAGATGTAGGTGAGCATACATGTCAATGATGGCTCCTTCCAATTCATTCCTGACTTTCTCAATGCTAATTTTGAAGCTTTGAAGGCTTCTTTCATCAATCTTGACCTATTGAAGTTATTCTTCCATATCTTTGATCCTTACCTCTTTCTCTTTATTTTGATGGAACAATATTTGTATGTCATGTACATTGGCGTTCATAAATACATAGTCGGTTGTATTTGTTTCCACGGGATATTCTCTAACATCTATCATTACGAGAACATGGGTGACAACTGAGATAGGTGCTCCTTCTGTTACTGGAATTTTCATCACCTTCTCTTGCACAATCCTGCCTATCTTGTTATCATAGGTGAATCTCCTTAGGTCTAGTACTCTACTCGGTTGAAATGGCTCCCAGATCCCAATTCCTAAGTCAATGCCTGATATATCTATTTCTACATGTTATAGCAATATTTGCCCCACCATTGCTATCTTGCACAGAGGGCCTTTTTCCATTTCCCTATGCAAACTTATCATCCTTTTTTGATGAATCTAGAGCCAAAAATACATATTCTTCCACATATACGTGCCCTATCTGCTATACATCATGCGTATATGCAAGCTGCTCCACTACAGCCCGTGTACATCGAGATTTGTGCCAGAAAATAAAAAAATGGAGTCGGGTTTCCATGTCACAACAAAAGATCTTTGATTCTTGGCCTTCCACATACTGGAAATGTTTCGACTCAACCCTTAAGTTTCATTTTGAAGACTATAAAAGCACAATTTCGAGTTATGGAAAAGAGGAGAAAGCATTCAATTTTGAGAGCAAAGTTACTCTGGAGAAATTACTTCATATTGAGTTTGCATCCCTTTGTCCCTCAAGTCTAAACACAGTGTTCAGCCCCCAAACTCTTTCCCTATTGTTGAGAGAACCTCATTGTCTTTCTCCTATGAGCTTGCCTTTGGTGGAGGATTGAAGTAGTGGAGGCCCAGTTGAAAGGAACTTGGTTTCTTGGTTTCAAACCATGTTGACACAGAAGTCTGTAATGTTGTCACTTCTACTGATCAATTATTAATAGAAATACTCCTTTCTCATCCTATTGGTATCGTGCAAATATATGATTATTATCCATGGGCATGTTTGTAATGTTTATTAGTGGATTATGTTATATAAAGTGCTAACCCCTTTATACCATCACCATGTACTTGCTATGCTTGTTTGTTAAGAACTTATTGCAGGTATAAATCTTTGGGTCGAAGTACTCAACGGTGGAACATCATCGAACATTGGATCGAGTTAGGCCTCTTTCTTATCTTGCACATTAGTTTATATAACATAGAATGGAATTGAGTTGATTTTTGCAGTCATACCTGTCTGTTGTGGTTTACCCTTGTCTATAGAGATTTTTTCCCTCGTAACAGAATTGGTGACTCCACTGGGGAGAGATCTTCCTTCTAAGGGTTGAAGTACTTTTTCTCCTTGCATTGCTCTTTTTCCTTTGTGTTTCTTGTCGTATCACTTCTTGACAGATTATGTTCACTCTAGATCTGAGTTTTCAGCCTTTTTACCCTTGCCTAGCCTTGTTTTCAAGCCTGTATGCTCCCTATTTCCTTGACAGTCGTGTACACATGCATGATGTCTCACTGATAGCTACGTATATACGCCATGTTTCCCTGAATAGTCGCATATACCACTTTCCCTTGCTTTTTTTCTTGGTTTAGTTACTTTTGGGTGGGATTTGATGATTGTTGAGCCTTCTTAGGTCTCTGTAGTGCCTATTGAGCTTCTCTGGGTTGACAGGAAACCTATTGGGAGTTGAATTTTTTGGGCATAGTCTTTCTCATTGTTTTTCATTTTTGGTTTGTCCTTGAACCCTGGGTTATTTACTTGGCTACTTGATATTCTGCTCGAAGTTATTTTGTTTATACATAGTAGAATTTTTATATTAGGTTTCTTTTTAGTCCATGCATTTTCTCTTTAATATATTGAAAATACAAAAAATAGGCATTTTTCATTGGTTATCATTTTTGTCTTTGAACCTTTATCATTAGATTAGTGCATTTAGCGAAAGATTGCATTTTACTTCTGAATTACAGAGTTGAAATTGAAAATTGCACTATTTTTATTAGCATATCATTCATTGAAAAGTTAAAGATAGAATTTGCATTATATTCATATTTATCTTCTTGCAGAGTCATAACATCATGAGTTTCGCTTCCATACCCTTTTGAGTAATCATGGCCAATAAAATTTACGCTTTAAACTAAAATTGATTAGTCACGATGTTGTTTTTAGGGTGGACAAACTAGTCTAGGATTTAGTGCCTTGGAATAGGATTTTGTGAGTAAACTTCTCCAAGGCAATTAAATCAACATATGTGTCTGAGACAGGGAGTTGAGAAGTCCATTGTATAGTTGGTAAGATCAGGAGGCTCTTCTCACACCAGAGTTAATCACGAGGTCACGCGAATTTAGTTGGAAAGATAACCCCTGGATACTCACCTAGCATCAGAGATATTTCTGTGGATTTATTCATATTTGGGGATCTTTCTAGTACCCATACCTCTATGAGAGGTGGTGCTTTCAAGGTTTCAGGATTTTCTACCCTGCCCATACAGTGATCTGGACTTACGACTGCTCGCATGTGCATTTGTTATACAGTGGTTTATTAGTTTCTTGACTTAGGTATCTCATAGGTTATCAGGGGTTATTATACTTGTACCCTAGATCAAATAGGGGTCAGACAGCACACAACCTTTATGGAGGATTACCTCTCCAGGCGGATCTGACCGACTGGTTGTTAAGCCCACGAGGGCCCCTGTAATTGATTGTGTTGCCTCCAAACTTTAGCAGGGAGTCTCAGGTCCCTCTTGGATGAGACATACCTTCTTTAGCGAGGGAGGCCACTCATCCACTTTAGCCCGTTTGCATGCATATTGGCCATTTCAATTTTTGGTATGCTCTTTGACTACTAGTTGGCCTTAGGATATATTTTTATTTTGTAGATTCATAAGTCATCATGGATTCAGACCAGCTTCCCCGACAGTCTCGTCGGTTGTTACAGTTACCACCAGATTTCGGGTTCTTGCCTTCTAAAAGGCATAGATTTTTTAGGCATTGTACACACACACACACCTTTTAGACTTGTGGTTCCACAAGGATGAGTATTGAGTCTAGTATTCATAACACTAGGAGTTCTTTGAGTCCCATACCCACTATAGTTAATGGCACCCCTTCGAATCCTACAGTCGCTACAGCTGCAGTGCCAAAGGCTTATACTAATATTATGGATCGGCCTGTAGTTAATGCTTCCTCTCTTACCTCTAACCCTTTTGGGGGTTTTGGTCACTCACCAGGTTACAATGTTCAATCCATCCCTATGGCTTCTAGTCCATTTTCTTATGGTATTCCCAACTTCACTTCGCAGGTTTCAACTGCCATCCCAGCTGTTGGCCATAACGCTAGCCTTGGACTTGGGGGCACTACACCTCCTTACACTCCTTTTCCATTTGGTGGTTCTCATATCCCCCAAATGAACCCTTATATAGGAAGTGTCCCTACTTTTAACCATGGTTCTAATCCTTCTACGGTTCGATGGAACAACCCAGCTGGTGGACAATTTCCACCCTATAGCCCTACCTCCTCGGTGTCGATTCCAACCAATAATTTTGGCATGATGAACCCACTTCAATCCTATGGGTTCCCACCTAGAGGAGGTCAGTCTTACACTTTGGGAAACCCCCAACCCAGATCCAATCCGGTTGGGGGCAGTTTTCATAACCCCCAACCCGGATCTAATCCAGCTAGGGGAAATTTTCACAATCCTTATCAAAACATTCCTACTGGAATGATGCCCAACCCACCCTATACGAATAAACTCGGAGGAGGGCCTTACAATTCTAGACAGGGCTTTGGTTATTACCAAAATCCTGGGTGGAATGCAGTTCCCAACACACAATCTTTCACGGGAGGATGGGGCCAGATGTCACAACCCTGTCTCCCTTTTCTGGCCACGCTGAATCTGCCAGACTTGTCTAAGTTAATGAATGACCTAGTGAGTCATGATCCCACATGGCCCCCCATCCCCACCAAACTTCCTTCGGACATTCTAAAGTTTGAGGGTAAGAATGGAGAGGATCCTAGTGAACACGTTACTACCTTTCACCTTTGGTGCTCATCGAATTCATTGAACCATGATTCTATTAGATTATGATTGTTTCAACGCACTCTCATTGGAGTTGCTTCACAATGGTACATTGAGCTACCTAGGGGGACATGTGGGTCATTTAATAAGTTGGTGGTGGCCTTTCTCAACCACTTTCAATTGTACATTCGTTATGATGTTGGCCTTGAAATTTTGTCGAATTTATGCTAGGACATCGCCACTCACATCTCGGATCATATCTAGGAATGGCGTAGACAGAGACGATTGATTAAGACTCATATACCCCTAGAATTTGTCCTAGAATGGTTCCTAAAGTATTTGCACCCTCCTATCTTGAAGGATGTTTCTACTTCTAGGGTCTCCAATGAGGAAGAAGCTATCTTTAGAGCCCAGTAGTTAGATTAATATATTCTCAGTCTGGGATGTTATATCACCTTCTTCCAGAAGAACCACAGTCAAATTACGATCTTAGGCAAAAACCTGTACCTCATGCCAATAGCATTGTAGGGTCTGCCAATGTAAAGTCCACAGAATCGGCAACAAATTTTTCTAGAGGATCAGCTTCGTCTACATCCTCCAAACCCACCCAGTCGATGGATGTACATTCCATGCAATCATTGAAAAACCTAAATGGTGACCAGCAACCAAATGGGAATAAAAGGAAAGGTCAAAACAATTGCAAGGCTAGGAAAAATGGTAACAAACCCAAGGAAAAATATAATAATGGGAAGTAGAATGATAATGCTGGAGAGGGAAAGAAAGAGAAACGTAAGGTGAAGTTTCCTTGTAAACTTTATACCAATGACCACCTTACACATTTATGCCCCAAACTCGCAGAGGCTATGAGGCTTTTGAATCGATCACCTGTTGTGCCAAAGAATCCATTCCCTCACAACCAACACTTATCCTCGAGCTCTTCGAACGCCGAAAATGCACACAGTGGAAGTCAAAACCCACCATCGCAATATGGCGACTGTTTTTGTACCAATATGGTCGATGCAAAAATTGATATAGCCAACCATTCTCAAGATTATATCTCTTCAAAAGCTAGTACCAGTCTAGAAGCTCCTCCTCCCCCTCTGGAGATGAACCTACATATTGAGAAACCAGAGCCACCGCCTTGTATTCTGAAAGGATTACTCAAGTGCTCTACTCACAACCCTAATGCTATAGCTGCCCAGAACTACTCTATCGTTGAGGATCTGGGCCAAACCCCTTCTGCGATGTCGGCTTTAGAGGTACTCCAGACGTATCCATCAAAGAGGAATGCCTTACTCTCTGCCTTAGGAGCTATATAACCTAGTGGTTCGAAAGTTATCAAGTTTGACATCATGGATGTGAAGCCTCGCTTACTTTACCATGTAGATTTCCAAATCCATGTGGAGTATTCCAAGTATACTATCAAACCAGAAGTCATTGATGAAGGTGTTTCCACCTATGTGATGTCCCTCGTTTGTTGGAAATCTCTCAGTTCTCTGATCCTTTCCAAGTCGTTGAACATGTTGACTACTTTTGACGGTCATTCCTTCTGCCCTCACGGAATTCTCCCTGCCTTTCTGGTCCAATTAGGTGGGAACATGGTAGAGGTGGAGGTAGAGGTAGTTGATGTGCTTGTTGATTATAATCTATTACTAGGTCGCAATTGGACCCATGTTATGGCCGTTGTTGTATCGTCTATCTTTCGTACACTTTGTTTTCCTCATCAAGGGGATATCATGACTATCGACCAGTTATGCTTTGCATACTCTAGTCCTAACGCATCTGTTGGACCGTCGATCCCAGTGATTGATAATTCTTAGCCAGCAACTGAGAATATTGACATCAGAATGTATTCTTCCCTCATGGGTACCTTCAAATTCTTGGCACCGATTCACCACATTTACGCCATGTCTAGTAAGCCTACTTTAGCAAGGAGGTCCATTCCTTTCTACACTTCCTATCTTAGTGATCCATGGACCCTACCTTCTCTGACTTCGTCGAGTGAAGGTCAGTTGCATGTTGGCATGGTTATGCCACTATTGGCAGCGGAGATTGTGTATCAAGTTGTTCTTGACTCTTTCGCCGATCTCAATCTTGTTACCTCGTAGACAGACAAGGAGGACGATTAGTCCTGATGATGAATCCCGATTCAGATTCGAAACGTCGATGAAAAAAATGACACCAACTGTGGATTATTCGGCAATTAATCTCGAAACTACTCACCACAGAAATCTGAAAACAAGGAGGATCCTGATCTTAGGCCTGTATGGGACACCTTGTTGTCTTGTTCGCATGATTTCTTAGATGACACTTTGCCTTCGGATGAATCCATCCTCGAAGCCATGAATGGTTCCGAGAGACCTTGGGATGATATGCATCATCAATCTTATTTTCTCCCAAGTCTTGAAAGAATCGAGCATGATGACTTTCGGTCTACCTTGAGTGAGATAGTCAGTCACGATGTATTTACACTTGATACGCATGGCATTTATGCCGAAGGAAATATAGTGATTATTTATCCTACCATCTCGATCGATATCTCTCGTACCCCTGGCAAGATTGAGAATGTAAATATAGGTGTGGATTGTTCACCAGAAGAAATTATGATCTTCACCAAACTCTTCAAAGAATTTTGAGATGTATTCTCTTGGTCATATGAAGAGATGTCAGGGATCAACTCTCATATTGTTGAACACGATATTAGAACTTACCCAGATGTTAAACATGTTCGACAACATCTTAGAGTTATAAATCGCAGGAAGGCCCCTACTATTAAGGCAGAGGTGGAGAAGCTACTTAATGTTGGCTTCATCTACCTGGTTCCCTTGACCAAATGGGTATCCAACCCCGTTCCTTTGAATAAAAAGTAAGGAATCATTCGTGTGTGTGTATGGAATTTCGCAACCTGGACAAGGCTTGTCCAAAAGATAACTTCCCCACACCTTTCATTGATCAGATTCTTGATGAGTGTGCAGGAAGTGAGATATTTTATTTTATGGATGGATTTTCAGGCTATAACCAAATCCAGATCAAACCTGAGGACCAACACAAGGCAGAATTTATATGTCCTTGGGGTACTTTTGCATACTGGAAAATGCCTTTTGGCCTTAAAAACGTCGGAGAAACCTTCCAACGTGCCATGACTTTTGATTTTCATGATCTCAAGCACATATTCGTAGCCTACCTTGATGATCTTGCTGCTCACTCTCGCAAGAGAGTGGATCATGTTATACACCTTCGGCTAGTTTTTGAAAGATATTGTTACTATAGAATCCGGTTAAACCCTCACAAATGCATATTTTGTGTTAAGTATGGCCGTCTCTTAGGATTTTTAGTTTGCGAGACCAGGATCATGGTAGATCCTCTTAAGGTTGAGGAAATACTTCAGTTGCCTCCCCCGCGCATGATTAGACAACTTCAAGGTTTACAGGGGAAAGCTAACTTTCTACGTCATTTCATAGTGGAGTATGCCAATATCACTAAGGGTTTCATGTTCCTCTTGAATAAGGACACACCTTTTATCTGGGATGAGCAAGCCCATGAGTCTTTCGACACTTTGAAGAAAGCCTTGGTATCGGCCCCTCTGCTGAAATCCCATGATTATAGTAGAGATTACTTACTGTATATTTTCGTGTCTGCAAAGACAATTGTTATGGTTCTAGTTCAGGAGGATGATGAGATCCATGAGCACTTCATATACTATCTTAGTCAAAATCTAGTTGGTCCTGAGCTTAATTCTCTCACATTGAAAATCTATCTTTGGTTGTTATTCACGTAGTCCAACGTTTACATCACTATATATTTCTTTGCAAGACTACAGTGGTTGTTGATGTCAATCCATTTCAATACGTCCTTACCAGGCGTATCATAGAGGGGAAATATAATAAATGGATTGTCATCTTACAAGAGTTCGATCTCAACTTTGCTTCGGCCAAGTCCAAGAAATCGCTAGTTTTTGCAGAGTTAATATCCTATTTCCATGATTAGACGAGGATGTTATCCATGTTGATTCATTTACAGACAAACACATTTTCCTTGTCTCATCGTCCGACCCCTGGTATGGAGACATTATTTTATATCTTCAAACCTTGAAGTTCACTCAGCATCTCTCGCGAGATGATTGACGGCGTGTTAGATACCAAGCCAAAAATTATACCATCATTGGCAACACTTTGTATCGCCAAGGAGTAGATAATATCTTGAATCATTTATTAACTCACGAGGAAGCCAAGTCAATCCTAAATGATTGCCACAAAGGGGCTTATGGTGGTCACCTATCTGGGCTTGCGACAGCCCAAACAATCCTGTGAACTGGCTATTTCTGGCCTACTATCTTTAAAGATTGTATCGAAGCAGTTAAGAGGTGTCACCCCTGCCAGGTGTTCACTCAAAAAATGTGCTCTCATCCATCCCCTCTTCACCCAATCATTACCATTGGTCCCTTCACCAAGTGGGGGGTAGATTTCGTTGATTACAACCCAACTTTAGTTAGGGGGCATCAACACATTATCGTGGTCGTTGACTACATTACTAAGTGGATCGAGGCCATGCCTACCATAAAATCCAATGGGAAGAATGCATCCTTCTTCGTGTTCAACCAAATTATCGCTCGGTTTGGTATCCCGAGTGAGATTGTCATTGATCATGGCAGTCACTTTCAGAATGAAATGATGGTAGGACTAGCATCTAACCTGGGGTTTAGACACGGCCATTCATCCCCTTATTACCCCCAGGAAAATGGGAAAGTAGAGGCCATCAAAAAGTCTCTCAAAACCATTTTGAAAAAAATTGTCAATCGGAGTAATTCCAATTGGCACATCATGCTATATCCCACGCTTTGGGAATACCAAACCTCGGTTAAGACTGCCACGGGTTTTTCCCATTTTCATTTAGTGCATGATGTGGATTTGATCCTTCCTATTGAATGTGAAATCCCTTCTCTCAAGTTGGAATTTGAGCTCCTACCTAACACTTCATAATTAGAGCGATGCCTTGTGCACCTAGAGATTCTTGACGAGCAGCGTCAGGATGCCTTTACGGCTATCGAGGCAAACAAGAAACGTGTCAAGGTTTAGTACAAAAAGGCAGTCTATCCCCATTTGTATGTTGAGGGTGACTTGGTCCTATTATATGATCAATCCAAAGAACAGCTAGGGGCAGGAAAGTTTAAACCAATGTGGCACGGTCCTTACATCGTCCGACGAGTTCTAGAAAAAGGAGACTACGAGTTGGAAGATTATGAAGGGAATCAATTGGCTGAGCCCAAAAATGGGCTCTACTTGAAAAGGTACTACACTTGAGCCCTAATATTGGGCGGAACTCTTTGTATACTAATGTAAATTTAGTGTATATATGTCTCTTTACCCCTTTTTTATTTTGTCTTTAGCTTTCTTATCAAGTTTTCCCTTTGTTGGCAGATGTCAACGGAGTCTTCGGTCTACCTAGGATTCGCAGACAGAGCCAATCGTCATACACGGAACTTATCTTCTGTCGCTTGGGTGGTTTACTCATCCGAGGGTATGTTGGTGTCTTCAGGTGGCGTATGCCTAAGGCCATCCACGAATAATGTGGCCTGATATAGCACCATCATAGAAATTTTGTGTGATGTTATCTTTCATGGTATTCGCTCTTTATAAGTTCACCTGGATTCCCAGTTAGTAGTATCTTAGTTGAGCGGTCATTACCATGTGCATGATCCTACTTTACTCCAGCGATTCCTACGGGTATGTCTTTTAGAACAACAATTTTATTTTATTACATATTATCACATTCCTAAGAGTTCTAATCATGTATCCGATGCCTATGCTAATTATGTTTTAGTTGGCATTTGTCACATTAATAAAGCAAAGAAAACAATTAAATCAATGTACAAATTGTAAGATATAAGTAAAGCCAAATATTCCTTTTTATATATTTCAAAATATGGTGTTTATATTACAAAATTAGGGATAAAACCCTCAATACACATATACAGCCGATATATATATCCCATGACATATACGCATGTGGCGTCGGATGTGTGTCATGGAAGAAAACCATGGCGTTTGTGAGATGCCAGAAGAGTCGTACCCACGCTCTAGGTACACCAACCACCTATCGCTGCATGGCTTCAGGTAGATCCTCTATATGAACCATAGGAATCCTCTATGTCAAATGAGACAGGTTTTCCTGCACATTTTGTAGGACCCCCTCTACTTCTTCTCCTACCACCTCATCTCCCCAATTCCTCCATCTATGTCGAAGAAATCCCTTTGGCCGTCATGGACCCACGTCTGCGATTACACAAGTGTCTAGTTAATATTTAAACACCATCCAAAAAAAAATATTTTTGTTCCTTAAATACAAAAATACAATAAAATGAAATATTTAGAAACTTTTTACCTATATCACCGTAGGCAGCCCCTGGTGGAAGTGGCATATCAAGATCTCCTCTGAAATCAATCCCTGCATAGGGATAGTCGTCCAAAGTAATGACTTGTCATCACCACCAGAAGAAAAAATCATCATTGTAGGGCATTGATACCCTAACTCCCCCCTGTCGTCTCATGACCTTGATCCACCGCGCCATGATTGGATCATGTGGTTCTCTAGGAAGTATCTCCACTCTAGTTCCTAGACCTAGAACCCACTCGAAAAAGAAACTACAAATAATAGAAGCAAACCCAAAGTTTCGCTTACTCCCCTGTTTGCACTATGTCAGTGGACCTTTCATATTTCCCAACTGTGAGGTACACCAATCATAGGCAGTGGGTCTAGCACACTCTACTGCGTAAAACATAGCAGTCTCAATGCTTGATGCAATGAGGCAAAACCTATGATCCTAGTAAGCACGAGCAAAATGATCTTCAAAATGAGGTTACTTATTGCTCGAATGGGGACTTGGCTTCCCACCTTGGGAGTCCCAACTACACAGTGGGCATCAATATACTCCTCGATATTTATCCCACTCCCTACTCCATGTGACTTGAGTTTCAAAACCTCCCCTCGACGTGATAGACCAGTCAAGAAGTAGATTTCCTCTACTTCAATCCTCAATGGTTGTTTATCAAGGATAAATCTCTCGCTATCAGGGTCCCAATAACCCACCAACATCTCCAACAACCTCACTTGGGCCCTCATTCCTTTGAGAGCCCAAAATTTATACAAGCCACATATTTTTAGAGCCACTTGAGACATTGGATCTCGATCCACAGCTGCATCTACCTCCTCATTCTCTTGCTCTCTCCATTCCAGGAACATCCATAAAAAACAAATCAATTTTTTGAGTTAGAACCCCTCTTTTGGCCATTTGCGTACCTATACGCATCTTTCTTTGCACACTGTCACATGTAGGGATTAATACATGCTCCTTGTGGTTCACATAGGGGCATATACCTTGTCGTACATGTGACCTTAACAAAGGCGACCCGCGTACACCGAAAATACTAATTTATGCCCTCAAAAACTAAAAAATGGAAACCTAATTCAAAAATGTAATCCACTGAAGTTGAAGAGAATGAGATGAAGAGTTACCTGATCAAAATGGTTCGCGATTTCGTTGCCTGATGATCCCACAATCGCCATTTGAATCTTGGAGGTAGTTTGGTCCAAATTGCACTATTTGGGTAAAAATCAAAATGATACAGTAATTTTTTATTTTATTACTATTTATAAGCTATTTTTACCCACTTTATATAGTTTCATGCTATTTTTTAACCTAATGGACTAATTCAAGAGTGGTTTTGAGCTAGTTTTTTGTAGTTTTGACTCAGTTTTCTTACGGATTTCCACGTCATGATTGGTCGTTCGTCACCTCGGGCAGGTATTTTCATAACCTAGCATATAGGATAGGTATCCACTCCATCATGAATTTTTTCATTATCCTTCGACTACCGCTTTTTATGCCTTAAGAACAAACCCATTTTTTGTGACACAGAACCTCTCGTTTGTTATAAATAGTGTTGTTAATAAATGGTACAGACTTACCAAACATGGGCTCCCTAGTTAGATTCTCTTTGTCATTTGGTGCCCATGCCGAGTTTTTCCTTAGGACTGGGAGTCCATTATAATTCAATACATGACCTTATGATGAGACTCAATTCTCATTCATTCACATACGACCTTATTCCCCGTGGACTCCCAAAAACAAGTCTTAGTTAAGCTCTTTTCCAACTCGTCTAAAAACTGAAAATATTGCCGAGTGATTTGTCCCTTTCACACTCGTTAAATTGGATTTTAAAGGTCATGAGTCTTAGTCAAGCTCTTTTCCGACTCGTTATCAAAAATAGAAAAGATTGTCGAGTGAACTTATCTTTCTCACACTTGTAAAATGGATTTGAAAAGACATCTATTTGGCACAAGTTTACCCCTTTTTCACACTCAGTAGACTACAAGACATAAAAAAGGATATTTTTTGGCGTTAAGTTGTGATTGCATCTCATGCCCTCACTTGCAGTATTGAGCCTTTAGCCGGTTCTCGCTTTGCGTTATAAATTGTTACCTAAGTAGTTTTTGCATCCTCAACCAAGCAGAGCCTTGTTTATATCCTTCGCAGTTTGACACCCTATACCCTAGAGGGAACATCACCCCGAGTGTCCATCTCCCACATGCATTTCCTTGAATTAAGCATAGGTACATTCCACTACTGGAACTAGTTTTGCTTACTTGCGACACTCATTTCCTCCTCTGTATCATAGCATTCATTTGTTATGAAAACACAAAAAACAACGGGTGGGAAGGGAGTACTATATTATAATTGGAAGCAATCGTGTCGCCTTTGAATAGAGCACAAAATCATGAGTCCTTGTGTCATCATAATTTTGGGTTTATAATGGCCTTAGGAAGCTGATCTCGTCACAATTTTTTCTCTACCAACTAGTTACTCTTCCAGTTCCAATAGATAACGTTATTGATGCCTCCTGCATCTAATAGTCACATCATTGAGTCTATGTTGCCAGAGTCCACCATATGTCTCATGCTCTTGTTCAAAGGAAGTCTATCAACCTGTGTAAGCCACTCCTCAAAAATCTTGACTTTGCATGTCGGCCATACCCTCAATTTGTCTCAGAATCACATGATACTATGGTCTTATCATGCACCCTGGCCCTACTTGCATCATCGGTAGGTCACCTTGAACCCAGCAATCAACATTTCATCATTGGTCGTTGACTGGGTGGTTTCCCTTGTGTTTGATGGCAAGACATCTATTCACACTTTGGGATTTGTGCAGTGTCTTGTATGCCATTAGCATTATTGGTGGTTTCCTCGCCTTTGTCAGTATTTTTCATCATTGGCTATTATTCAGAGGGTCTTTTTCGTATACCACTTGTATTTGGTACACGCGAAAGACGCACAGGTTTGTTGGTTCGTGAACATGTTCTTCATCCAATATCCACCAAATCATGAATCTTTTGCTTCGTTCCTTGTGCTGACTAATGAGAGATGCCTTAATGCTCTCCTTTCAGCAGGTCTCTTTCCATCGGATTCAACTCATTTATTCTAGATACGAGACCTAGAGTTTTATGAGTACCTTGAGGCTTGCAGTCATTAGTGGCAGGCTCTCTCACCATTGACAGATGGGAATACATCAATGTCTCCTGATCAATGTGTTTATCAAGTGTTCGACACCAACTCCTTTATTCACACTTGTAGGAATGTACTCAGTGCCTTGATACCTACTTTCATTATTGGTAGGTTGTCTCATGTTTGTTAACAATATACCTCAATGATTGGTAATCAAACGATGTCTCATTGTGTTCAACCTCAACTCCTTTATTCACATGATGTAGACTTTCACCCTTGGCAGATAGTGTAGAAGACTTGAAGACATCACTACATGGTCACAGCTTTCCTGAGTTGTTGCTTCCCTTTCATTGGACCAACACCTATTTGAATTTAGTGATCATGGGAGATCAAATTGTACTCCATGGTATACAGATATCTTCAGATTGATTTTGAGACTGGTTTCACTGGGCCTTGTTCGTGACTATGACATCTTTTGGCATATAACCGCATTTGTATTTTCCTATTCATGGACACAGACACTTATTTGGTATATTTTCCACATGGATCTGCATTGTATTCTTGGAATCCATGTATGCAAAGTCAATACAGAATGTAATGATAAATCGAGTTCATCCAGTTGGTTATCTACCACTCCACTCCTGGGTTATTTATAATGTATTTCAGCCATTACAGATACTCCTCTAATCTCACACATTAAGGGGCATCTGTTATAGCAAGATTTTCCCCACCATTGTTATCTTGCACAGAGGGCCTTTTTCCATTTCCCTATGCAGACTTGTCATCCCTTTTTGATGAATCCTGAGCCAAAAATACACATTTTTCCACATATACATGCCCTATATGCTATACAGCGTGTGTATACGCAGGTTGCTCCACTACAATCCGTGTACATCGAGATTTGTGCCAAAAAATACAAAATGGAGTCGGGTTTCCATGTCACGACATGAGATCTCTAATCCTTGGCCTTCCACATACTGGAAACGTTCTGAATCGGCCCTTCAGTTTCATTTTGAAGACTATAAAAGCACAATTCTGAGCTATGGAAAAGTGGAGAAAGCATTCAACTTTGAGAGAAAAGTTACTCTGGATAAATTACTTCATATTGAGTCTGCATCCCTTTGTCCCTCAAGTCTGAACACAGTGTTCATCCCCCAAGATCTTTCCCTATTGTTGAGAGAACCTCATTGTCTCTCTCCTATGAACTTGCCTTTGGTGGAGGATTGAAGTGGTGGAGGCCCATTTGGAAGGAACTTGGTTTCTTGGTTTCGAACCATGCTGACACGAAAGTCTGTAATGTTGTCACTTCTACTGATCAATTATTAATAGAAATACTCCTTTCCCATCCTATTGGTATCGTGAAAATATATGATGATTATCCATGGGCATGTTTGTAATGTTTATTAATGGATTATGTTATCTAATGTGCTAACCCCTTTATATTATCACCATGTACTTTCTATGCTTGTTTTTTAAGAACTTATTGCAGGTATAAAGCTTTGGGTCGAAGTGCTCAATGGTGGAACATCATCGAATGTTGTATTGAGGTAGGCCTCTTTCTTATCTTGCACATTAGTTTATATAACATACAATGGAATTGAGTTGATTTCTGCAGTCATACCTGTATGTTGTGGTTTACCCTTGGCCATAGAGAGTTTTTCCCTCGTAACACTACACCATTGGTAGATGTTTCTAGAATGTTTGTTTCCATGGGATGTGTGTCCCCTCCTCTATCTTCTATGTCTTTATGTTTCCTTTCTTCTTCATCAGCTTTGTTGGCTTCCTCTTTAGATTTATTTTCCGCTTGTTTGGTTGTTTCCTTTGTTGGTTGTTCCTTTCGCTTGTCTTCTCGCTCTATTGCATCTTTTTCCTCTGCTTCAGCTTTAGCTTTGGAATTTTTGGCCTCAATCTTATGCTTCTTCTTTGCTGCATCCTTCTTCTTTTTTAATACTTTCTCTTTGTCTCATCTATTTTTATCAATTGGTACTTCTTCTTCTTCTTCTTCAAATCCTAAGTGTGTTGATATGGAAATGGGGGAAGATTTTTTAGGTTATTCTTGCTCTTCCTTCTTCTCTGCTTCTTCTCTCGCCTTCTCTTCATCTGTGATCCTTGTTGAGTCCATTTTTGTGCTTCCATAAACCATACTTTTTCCTCTTTATTTATCCATTTTTCCTTCATTTCATTCCACATTTCCCATGAAACAACCTATGCAAGGTATATTTTTCATTCTTTAGCTTAAGAATTGAGTTTTCTAAATTTTAGCATTAAAATTGGAAATTTACCTGAAATTACAGGATTTGACCAAATCCCGTAAAATCTCTGTGGTTTGTATACTTGCAGGACACCTGGGAGAAATATAACACTTGGTTCATGTTCCCTGATGTACAAGGATGGAGAATGAGTTATCATATTCGAAATATGAGCCTTCCAGATGTCCGGTCAACGCTAGTCAAACAGGGCCACTTCAGCAGAAATTGCCCTGTTTCAGCCTTAAATCTTGGACAGTTTTTTATTTCGTGGGATTTTGACCATATATTGAGGATATAAAGGAGGAATTCGACCCTCCTAGGATATTTTGGATCTACTTATGATATTTAGGAGACATTTTAGCACTTTTGGTTTTAAGACTCTTGTATAAATACTCTTAAGCTTAAACTAGTAAGCCACTCTTGATATGAGGGACCTGAGAAAGTATCAAATCTCCATTCAGCAAAGGGACCTGGAAGTATCCATTTCAAGTTTAGCAGAGGGACCTGAGAAAGACATTCATTTCAATCAGCAGAGGGACCTGAGAAAGACAACAACTCCATTCAGCAGAGGGACCTGAGGAAGACATCCATTTCAAATTCAGCAGAGGGACCTGAGGAAAATATCAAATTCCTATCAGCAAGGGACCTGAGAAGATATCAACTTCAATCAACAGAAGGACCTGAGATACTAGAAAAGTAAATACAAGAGGAATCTGAGGACTTACACCAGCATCCCATCCAGCTTCAGTCAACAAAACACAAGGAGCAAACAAGTTAGTATATTTTCCTTTTTAATGCTTTAATTTTGAAAATTCTTCTTAAGCTAGGAATGATAAATGCCCTATCCTTCCTTTTTCCCTACATTATCCTTTCATCACTCCATTTTTCATCCTCAAAATCATTTAAAATGGTACTAAGAAGAACCACTTTTGGTTTCCAAAGGAGTTATAAGGAGAGATTGGGTTTTAAATACCAAAACACATTGTTTTTTTTTAAGTTGTCTAAGTTCTGTTACATACACAGACTAAGGTATCGTTGCATAAATCAAGATGGTTTGCATACATTTAAAAGGGGTTATAAGAAGATGTTTATATTTGATGAAGGAATTGAAAATAAATTCGGGAGTTATATGACAAATGAGCATTCTTTTAAACCACATCTCATAATAATTTCAAAAGGGGAGAAGAGTACAAGGTACGATCAGAGTTACACCTTCAGTTGTGATTGATGTACAAACCATTTTTCAAAATAAAAACCTTGTTGAAATCTCCACCAATGTTTCCCTCTTCATAAAAGTAAAATGACTCAATTCGTTTTAATATGTGCTGAGCCTCACCAAATATGCACGTTGTGTCTCACCTTGCATGCCCCGAGATTTGAACTGCCGACACACCTTTGCATACACTACCACCATTTTGAATTACACACCCCATTGCTCTCTCTATGCATTTCAAATCCCTACATTATAGTTCGTTATCCCTACATTTTAGTTCATTGCTCCTCCTACGTATCCTATATCCCTACACTCTAGCACATTGACCGTCCCTACTCCAAAATTCTCTGATAGGAAACGAATTGTATGTTGACAATCACACTGTCAACATACAAGATTTCGTTTTGTGAAAAAAACGCGGGGGAATTGAAGGAGGAACGTGGTGAAGCAAGGCCAGAAAACGTATCAAAATAGGAGTCGACCTCTGAAGGTAAGCCCGAACTCAGAATTTACACAGCCAAGTATAAGTTCAACGTTCTGGATACAATTGTAAACAAGATAGTCCATGTTTAGCAGAGCCCGAATTTAAAGAAGGAAAATTGAGTCAGAGTTCGACAAAGGAGCCAAGAATTTTTTCAAATTTACCAGGTATGCCATGCAAAAAAATTTCATGAACAGAGAACAAGCTTAGGGATAAAAAAAAAAAAGAGATTTCTTTTGTATTTGAACAGAAACTCTTCTTGAAGACCATACACAGAAATCAAAAATTCACACAGAGTCTAGAAGTTTGAAAAATTGCAGAGTTGAAGTTTTTTTTCAAACAATGGGAATATTTTAGATCTTGTTTTTGAAATTTTTGAAATATGGTATCAAGATATGAACCTAGAAGGCTTGTAGCATCAGAAATACACAGAGATTGTATGCAAATTCTGGAACAGAAACAGTGGTTAAGTTTTTTTTTGAAAAAATTGATGGATTTTGTGAAGGAATTGCCTTAGAATTTTCTCAATAATTTGATGGGGAGAGAGCTACTGTTGGGAACCTTACCATCAGGATCACTGAAGATAGCCTTACATTTGTCACTAGACTACCACAGATAGGGGAGAGATATTTTAAAACCAAACATTTCAAGGATAAATCATGGGTGTCTTTTATTTCAAGGTCAAGGGTAGCAGCAGTTAACTGGAAGAAAGGAATCCCAAGGAGTTGGTTGGTCCATCCCTGGGATGAGTTAGCATACCTTATACAAAAATTCATAACCTGTGAGGGTAGGTTTAGCATCATTCATTTATACCATATTAAACTGCTACAGCATTTGAGAGGTGACTGTGAGATTAATATGCCTTACTTTCTCTTACAAAGTCTTTCCAAAATGGCCAAGACTGTCCAGAAACAGGGTAGGAACACAGGGAGGAGTTTGTATCACTGTGGTCTTATCAAAATGATTATTAAAGATGAACTTCAGAAGAAAAATATGATTTGGCAACAGTTTACCATTGAGAATGGTTTTGAAACCATAAAAGAGGAAGAAGGAGAGGAGCAGATTCTAGCAGTGACTGATGATGAAGGAGAGGTACAGCACCCCAAGGCAACAAGCCCAAAACCGACTATGGGGGGGGAGAAAAACAAGAAGTATGGTATTAAAAGAAAAGGAACTTGAGGAAAAAGACAAAATTTTTACCACTTATGAAAGGAGGACAAGAAAACGGCTGCAAGTTCAAAAAGGCCAAATACAAGAGAAAGATGATGAAGCACAACAGGCACAATATGAACATATTCAGACTCTTGAAGCATAATCATTTGGAAATGATGCCTTTGAGGAACAGGAAACTTCTACCTATGAACATATGAGAGTGGATATGGAACAACTAATCAGGGACATGAAAGAAGAACCTCAAATGGAAGAGGTGGCTAGTACATCCACATCTAAACTTGACAGGAAGAACAAGAAAATAAGAAAGATGAAGAGAAAAATAAAAGAAATTGAAGTCTTAGAAAGATACATCAAAATAGAAAATGAAATGTTGAGAACTCAAAGCCACAAAACACAAAAGGAGAATGACACCTTGAATAAGAAAAACAAAAAGCTTCAAAAACAGAATAAGTTAATTTCCAAACAAGCTTATAAGTAGTTCCAGTAGAAAAAGGCTTATAAAGAAAAGTATCAAAAGATGAAAGAACTTCATACAGCTCAGGAGAATGTGGAAACTTTATTACAGGCAGCAGAAGTGGCAAAAGATCAGTAACACAGGTTAGGGACATTTTTGTGCATGAGGACATGCAAGGACTTCCTCTTGGGGGAGATGTTGAGTCCATTTTTGTGCTTCCATAAACCATACTTTTGCCTCTTTATTTATCCATTTTGCCTCCATTTCATTCCAAATTTCCCATGAAACAACCTATGCAAGGTATATTTTTCATTCTTTAGCTTAAGAATTGAGTTTTCTAAATTTTAGCATTAAAATTGGAAATTTACCAGAAATTACAGGATTTGACCAAATCCCGTAAAAGCTTCGTGGTTTGTATACTTGCAGGACACCTGGGAGAAATATAACACTTGGGTCATGTTCCCTAATGTACAAGGATGGAGAATGAGCTATCATATTCGAAATATGAGCCTTCCATATGTCCGGTCAACGCTGGTCAAATAGGGCCACTTCAGCAGAAATTGCTATGTTTCAGCCTTAAATCTTGGACAGTTTTGGATTTTGTGGGATTTTGACCATATATTGTGGATCCAAAGGAGGCATTAGACCCTCCTAGGATATTTTGGATCCAATCATGATATTTAGGAGACATTTTAGCATTTTTGGTTTTAAGACTCTTGTATAAATACTCTTAAGCTTAAACTAGTAAAACAATCTTGATATGAATGAAGAAACTTGAGAATTTGCACTTTTGAAGATCAGCTCTGTGTTTTGTTCATGTGAATGCTTATGGTGGTTTGAATGCTACTGGAGTTCTTTATTAGCTGAATTCAACTAAAGTGTACTAGGGAAGCATTGGAGGGCCCCCATTGCCAACTAGTACACTCTTTCCTTGTGTTCTTTTTCAAGTACATGTTTTAGATCAGATCTTGCTTGTTGTAGATGAGTTTT
>JZKD02S1397509.1:174902-187685 GCA_000966675.3 Picea glauca
AGACTCAGAAATATTATCTACAGAAAGAATCAAAGCATCTTGTAACACATCACATGTTACATTTGCTTCCTGATTTTTCTCCTGTTGTCCATCTCTTTGTTTCTTTGGAGCTCTGAAGTATTTCTTCAGATGTCCTTTCTTCCCACAATTCTAGCACTCTATATTTCCAAATCTGGATTTGTATTTGCCCTTCCTAGAATTCCCATGGTTCCCTGAGCCCTTTCCTCTATCCTTTTGACTTCCCTTGTTCTCCATGTTCAACGCATTACCTGATGTCTCACCTGCACTTTTCTGTCGCATTTCCTCGCTAAGGATAAAACCAACAACATCATCAAATTTCAAAGTGTTTGAACCAGAGACAGAGTTACTTACAACCATGACCAATGTTAGAATTTGAAGAATTGTGCTCGTTTTACCATTGACAGTACCCTTGTCACCCAACCATAGGCCGAAGCCACCCTCCGAGCACCTTGACCTTGATAGAGAAAAGAATATTGGTAGCAATCCAATAGCCAAGAGAGGCTAATGCACCAAGAAAGAAGTAACCAAGTTGATCAGATAGTCTCACCCCAAAACTGGCGCAACACCTTCCCCAGAACTTGCACACAAAACTACTGGATTGTAGTGCGCAGAAACTGCTCTCTGCAATTCTGAGAAATGTGTCAAATGAGAGACTGGTGCCCTGTATTTATAGTGATTCTGGCAGACTTATTGGGGCCGACTTCTCCTTCTGGGTACTAATTAATTCATATTAATCATCTAATGTCAGTCGACATCTTGTCTAGGATTTCCTTCATTTCTTTTCTTCCTTCCGAAACATTCTAATCTTGTCAAAGGTCACAATAGAGGTTCATACCTCCCGAAGCTACCTTAATATTAACACTCCCTCCTAGCTAGGGAGGTATGGGCTTGAGCACAACGGACCATTCAACTGGTAGCATCACGAGCACCATCATTATTATCCAACTGAATAATTCTCCATGACAACTAGCACAATATCAATTGATAAAACACAACTTTGTTTTATCCATGGTAGTACATAACTACACTCTAGTGGTTTACTACCACACCAAGTAGCATACAAGTACTTGATCAGTGACGTATAGTCACAAACAGTGGAACATATCCACCACAGTAGAATAATTCTATTGTTTGGAGACAGGCACTCTCCATAACAATCATTTGATGTCAACCTGCACAAAAAATATTGTTAATGATAAACTGAATCATTTGGGCCAATCTTTCACTCACGTCTGTGAGATATGAAAGAATATATGCCCTCGGAGTAAAACAATGAGATATTTGGACTATTCTTCTCAAGAAAGGAAGAATAATTGTCATGTATTATGAACCTGGACCATTCCCCACCCTGGGCCATTCTTCCTACACTAATCAAAGTGCACCCTGGAGAGAATGTATAAACCCTAAGGAATGCTTGTCCCTGATTGTTGAGCCTGGACCATTCCCCACCCTGGGCCATTCCTCCTACACTAATCAAAGTGCACCCTGGAGAGAATGTATAAACCCTAAGGAATGACTTTCCGGACCATTTCCCTTGTTAACCACAAGAGGAAAAGATTTCTCTGTATCAACCTCCAAAACGGACCATTTCTCATGTTAACCACAATGAGAAATCGTTGTCCGGCGAGGCGAGACAGTCTTCTTGAGTAACCCTCAAGAAGAGAGACTGCCCTAGACCACTCCCCATGCTAACCACAATGGGAAGTCATTGTCTATGATAAATCAGCAATCTAGACCAATTTCCCATGTTAACCACAATGGGAAATCGTTTTTCGTCATAAATCTCAATCCACTTTCCGAACAAGAAAGAATCTGCCCAAGCTGGACTATTTTTCAATTTCAAAAATAAATGTCTTCAATAATATTTGCAGTTCTCCCTCCCAACCTGGAGATTCATTTCTTCCCTTTCAGCTAAGGGAGTTATTTCCATGATCCCCATCTTCTCTCGGAAATATGAAAACTTTATTCTAGATAGAGGCTTTGTCAGGATGTATGTTGTCTGCTCATCTGTGGGGATATACTCGAGATTTACCTCTCCTCCCTGGAATTTATCTCGAATGAAATAATATTTGATCTCAATGTGTTTCAACCTCTCATGAAACACAGGATGTTCTGATAATCTTATACAACTCTGATTATCACAATATATTATGGTCGATTCTGGAATCTAATCAAATAAATCAGAGATTAACTTCCTTAGCCATATTTCTTTTGTGCATGCTTCACATGCTGCGATATACTCTGCTTCTTCTCTGCTGAGTGTGAAAAACGTATGTTTCCTTCTGCCCCAAGATATCATAGCGGAGCCCAAGCTGAAACACATGCCTGAAGTGCTCTTTTTGTCTTCTGCACTTCCTGCCCAATCTGAGTCTATGAATCCATGAAGTTGTATATCGTTGGATGCGGTATATCTCAAGCCATAGTTTATTTTTCCACGAATATATCTTAATACATGTTTTGAAACTATCCAATGCTCATGTCTTGGTTCCCCCTAGAACTCGCTTAGTGTATTCACGACAAAACAAATGTCTGGTCGAGTATTTACCAAATACATCAATGACCCAATTAGTTGTCGATATAGAGATAGATCTATTGGATTAGAATCTAGATCCTTTAATTTTCTTATATTTGTATTCATCGCAGTGTCCATGGACTTACAATCCATCATTCCAAACATCTGAAGGATATTTATTGCGTACTTTGCTTGTCCAAGGAATACTTCACCATGCTTCTTCCATACTTCTAGACCCAAGTAGTAATGCATGAGACCTAGATCTGTCATACCAAATTCAAAATCTAGTTCCTTCTTGCACTAGATGATGAGAGACTCTTCCCCTGTTATGAATAGATCGTCAACATATAGTAGTATAATTACAGGTGCATTGTCCATGACTTTGTAATAGAGGTTTGGATCTGCATGACTCTTGGAGAAACCAAGTCTTGTTAAATAGTTGTCCATTTTGGCATACCAAGCTCTTGGAGCTTGCTTGAGTCCATAAAGGGATTTCTTCAATCTGAAAACATGATTGTCTATGGAATGTACCTCAAATCCTTGGGGTTGTTCAATATATACTTCTTCTTCAATTGCTCCATTGAGGAAAGTTGTCTTTACATCCATCTTATGTAAGTTCCATCCCATGGAAGCGGCAAGAGATATAATAGCTCTGATGGAAGTATATCTAGCCACTGGAGCAAAGGTTTTGTCATAATATTCTCCCTCCTTCTGGGAGAACCCTCTAGCTACAAATCTTGCCTTGTATTTATCCGCGCTTCTATCTGCTACATGTTTGATCTTATATACCCATTTTGAAGCTACCATTGTTTCGATACGATTTACCATACTTCATTCTTCATAATGGATTGATGTTCTTCCATCATAGCTTCTTTCCATTGTCCCTTTTGAACTGCTTCTTCAAATATGGTAGGTTCTTTATCTAGAAGTTTTGTCATATAAGTTGCATAACTTGAGAATCTTTTAGGCTTCTTACTTTTTCTAGAGGTTCCATCTGGGGCTTTGAGTCCTTCTGCTTCTAGCAAATTAGCTTCAAGCCATGCTGGCCATTTCTTGATCTTCGGTAAGGTATTTGAATCAATGTTATCACATGGTTGCATCAGATGATCAGGATGTTCCTTTTCATCATTCTGATTTTCTGTGCTTTCGTCAATAGGTTCTTCGTACTCTTCTTCTTCTATAGTTTCTTCTATGGATTTCTTGAAAGCCATATTTTCGTTGAATGTTACGTCTCTGTTGACTTCGATATTATGTTGTTCTGGAATATATATTCTATAAGCCTTGGATGAAACCATGTATCCCACGAAAATTCCCTTATTTCCTAAGGGTTCTAGTTTATTCCTTTTGTCCTTGGGAATGTGAGAGTAAACCGAACATCCAAATATTCTTAGTTTTTCCACGTTAGGTTTCTTACCTAAGAAGGCTTCTTCTGGTGTCATGTCCTTCAAAATACAATGAGGACTTCTGTTCTGCACATATATTGTTGTCATTGTTTCTTCTCCCCATAAGAACATGGATAGACCTTGACCATTTAGTAAGGTTTTTACAGTTTCTTCAATACATTTGTTCTTTCTTTCCGCTACACCATTTTGTTGAGGGTTATGAGGAACAGTCAGCTCCCTCATAATTCCTGTTGATTTGCAGAATGCAACGAATTCCTTTGATGTGTATTCTCCACCATTATCTATTCTTAGCGTCTTGATCTTCTTATTCGTGAGGTTTTCTATCTGTGCTTTGAATTCTTGAAACTTGTTGAATACTTAGTCTTTTGTCTTTAGTAGGTATAACCAAGTCTTTATTGAATAGTCATCTATGAATATTACGTAGTAAGAAGATCCTCCTAGAGATTTTATTGGCATCAGACCGCAAACATATGAGTGTATCATATCTAGAATCTCCTTAGATCTGTTATTGTTGCTTGGGAATGGTTTCTTGATATTCTTCCCAAGAGCACATCCTTTGCAGATTCCTTCATGTGTAGGCTGCAACTCTGGTATTCCTTCAACCATTCTTTTAAGAAAAGGTAATTCTTGATAGTTAATGTGAGCATACCTTCTGTGCCAAAGCTCATTGGGATTGACTTCATCATGTACGAGAGATTCTTCATTTTGTTCTAGTAGTCTATATAGATTTCCTTCACGACTTCCAATAACCCTATCATTCTCTACGTTGGAGTCTTTGTGCCAAGATAATACATTTCCATCTATGAAGGCTATTATGTTTCCCTTGTCTTCTAGGTAGGATATGGATACAAGATTCTTTTCTAAACCAAGTACATACAAAATATTATTTAAGTAAACATAGTTACCTGTATTCATTTTGATGGAGGCTTGTCCAAATCCTTCCATGGGGTAAGTGGTTTTGTCTCCAATCTCTACCTTGTACGAGGTCTTCTTCTCATTTAGATTTGAGAGTTTGTCTTGATCTCCGGTCATGTGCCTAGAAGCTCCGCTATCGATTATCCACATGTCATCTTCAATCGTTCCAGTGAGTGTTGAGTAGTGTAGAAGACTGATTGTTTTACTCATGTGTTCGATTGACTGGTAATTGGTCATGCCTTGATCAAAAACTTCAACTTCGTCATTTTTGTCTTTTGAGAGAGCCAAGAGGTGCATTGAGTTAGGGTGCATTTGAATATCTTCTCTTTGAGTGAGATGCTCCATCACAAGCTGTTGGATCTAAGATTTAGAGTTTATGCAACTGCTCATGCTAGTAACCCTAGCAGCAGTGTCTTGGAAGTTGCTTCTGCTAGTAACGCTAGCGGAAGATCCTCAGCAAGCTCAATATCCTAGCGGCTATGTTTCCTTCCAGTGTTTAGACTGAATAAAGGAGGTGTGGGCCCATAACCTGTTAGAATTTGAAGGATTGTGCTTGTTTTACCATTGACAATACCCTTGTCATGCAACTATAGGCCGAAGCCACCCTCCGAGCACCTTGACCTTGACAGAGAAAGGAATCTTGGTAGCAATCCAATAGCCAAGAGAGGTTAATGCACCAAGAAAGAAGTAACCAAGCTGATCAAATAGTCTCACCCAAAAACTGGCACAGCACCTTCCCAAGGACTAACGCACAAAATTGTTGGACTGCAGCGTGCAGAAACTACTCTCTGCAATTCTGAGAAGTGTGTCAAATGAGAGACTGGCGCCCTATATTTATAGTGATTCTGGAAGACTTACTAGGGCTGACTTCTCCTTCTGGGTACTATTTAATTCATATTAATCATCTAATGTCATCCGACATCTTGTTTAGGGTTTCCTTCATTTCTTTGCTTGCTTCTGGAACATTCTAATCTTGTCAAAGGTCACAATAGATGTTCATACCTCCTGAAGCTACCTTAATATTAATAACCAAGTTGCTCCAGCTTTCTGGCAATGAGTACAAGATTAGAAGAGCCCTGACCTCGTCATCACAATCCACTTTTACATAACTTAGTTGATTGGTAACCGTATTAAATTCATTTAAATGATCTGCAACAGACCCACCTTCTGACATCTTCATATTAAATAATCTCTTCATTAGAAATACCTTATTGGACGTCAAGGGTTTTTCATACAGTTTAGCCAATGCGTCCATCGGCTCCTTCGTTGATTTTTCTTTCAAAATATTGAAATCCATCGATGCTACCAGGCTCAATCGTATCATTCCTAGTGCCTTTCTGTCAAGAACCTCTCATTCTTCGTCCTTCATGGTCGTTGACTTCTTTGCTATTCCACCCAATGGTAGGAATAGATCCTTATGATATAAATAATCTTCCATCTTCATCTTCCATAACTGGTAGTTTTGGCCATTAAATTTCTCGACCCTAAACTTTTCATCTTCCGCCATTGTTCCCACTCGAACCAGGAACCCTATTTTCCTGCGAATTACCTTTTGCTCTGATACCAATTGTTAGAAAAACAGTATCACGGAGCAATAAAATAAAACAAATGTGGAAATAAAACACAGAAGATACACAACACAATAGAGACATAGATATATGTGGTTCACCCAATGTGGGCTACGTCCACTAGAGAAATTGTCAAGTCCTTCCTTTATTATTATCCAGCAAATGAAGGGATACAACCTACAGCACACCCATTGTAACTTCCTATTCTTTCTCTCATAGTCTCCTCACTCAGAATACAATATTCACAACAATACATAGCCGCAATACATTTTCCTCATAAAAGAGGGTTTCCCTCTAGGGAAAAAAACCCTAACATAACTTCTACCGTCATATATGCGACCTTATAATGAATGGTCCATGTTTACAATGAAATTACAATAAACATTTACAAGGCAATTTTTTCTTCAGGGGCCTGCTTGCCCCCGGACCCTACAGAGGGAGTAACCCCCCTCTGCACTCCCCTGCGTGGAGAAGTGTACATTCTTTCGGGGTGTAAATTCTTCATGGGGTATAAACACAGCTGAAAACAAAGACCTATGAATCAGGAAGATAATCATGTTCCATAACCAACACCTAAGCTCTCCATGTAGATCATCTACCTCGTGCCTTCTTTTATGATGTCTCACAGGAGACCAACTTGGGCTACTTTCATATTTTGATACTGCATGTACCCTTCTATAAATTATTTAGTGAATGGTGTTGATGTCTACTAGGACTTCTATAGCTCCTAGAACTTCTAATATCCTCCCTCCTAGCATGAGATTTGTGTTTTGTTGTCTACCTTGAACTTGATTCTTTATTTATTCGCTTCTGCAATATGTTCAGGATTTGTAATATATGAGTGTTAATGTGGATGATGTTCCTCCTAAGATCTTATAATCCTCTCATTATATGCTCAATATCTCAACACTTCTCTCTTCAAGCTTCTCATTCTCTCTACTAGCTCTATTTTTTCTTCTTTGCCTTTTCTATGCCCATTTGATTCAGTCTCTGCATTTCCTAAGCTGATATTTATCCCTCTGACTTCCTCCTCATGGTTATAAGCTCCTTGTGCATCTTCCATGTCTTTGGTCCTCATTATGAACCTGCTATGTTCTACCTCTACCCCTAATTTTGGAAAATGTGTATGCAACAAAACTCTATAATCAAAATAATTCAATGATTCTAAAAATTATGCATAATTTTATGCTCTTTAAGGCCACCAGTTGCCTTCTTTTGGTTTCCTGGCAATTTAATTTGTTCAAACTAAAATTATGGGCATATAAATGGATTCAAATCTCCATTTTCTTTCCAATTATTACTCTCTTTCTATATTCTAAGCTCTAAGTAGAAAGTTATAGTCTTCTGAATTTTTCCAATTTTACCCCTTTTGTGCACCTTTCTTCGCAATACAATTAAGCTCAGACGCCAACTTCTACCAGTTGTAGAAGAAAAATTGTCAAGAAACAAGGAAAATTTTGTATGAGGAACTGATAGCATTGATTATGGTGAGTCTGCAACAACTCTCATATTGTCAATATGATGCTAGAGTCAAATTATGCAGCAATATGGAAATGACAACTTTGTCCTTTTTCACCCGTTTTCCCAGACTTTTTAGTCAAATTGGTTATCTCCCAAACTAAGTAGTTCTGCAAGAACTTCACTAAGGAAACATTATATGTCTTGATGAGTAGACAAAATGTTGAGTAAATAACATTTTTTGGTTTCGTCGTCTAGGGTCTCTTTTCCTCCTCTAAAAATCTCAAAACTCTCCAAAAAGTAGCCCATAATAGTGGATATTTCCATATTTTGGCATCTCCACTATAAACTCTTTGTAATTTAGTCAATTCCTTCACTGGGTCTTTTCATATCTATTTTTCTAACAACTTGTAAAAATATCATCAATAATAGGACCCATAACAGTGAGCACCACCATGCTCTTCAAAAACCCCTAATTTGGAATTTCTGGAAAATTGGAGCATAATTGACCAGTGGCCCTCATTGTCACTTCTATAGCCCTCCTCACTACAGACAAACCCGGAAAATTTCACTAGAAACTAAGTTTTTTTGGTTCTGTTATGACTAAAATATGATTTTGGCTCCAGACTTCGTTTTTTTTAACATAGGACAACTTTGGTTTATGTGTCATCCTTACTAACATGGTTGTTGACATGGCACCTTGGGTCCACTTGGCACCCTGATGATGCCAGGTCACTACCTCAACCACCCTGACCCTGCACTATCATTCTCCATCACCCTTCCTTCTCTTGCTTTGTCGCCCTTTCTTCTCTTTCATATTTCCTTCTATCTTTGTCACCTTTTCTTCTATTTTCATTTCATTTTATTTATTTACAGGCCCCACCTATGCCCGGCTACCCACCTAGCACTCTGTGATTGGTCATAGTGATGGGTGGGTCCCATCCTGCACCTTTACCCCCAGTGCACATGTTTCCACCATAGATCTAAGATATACAACAGAGATCCTTTATGGATCATCGAGATGCACCCGATTTAAACCAATCAAACTTGATCATGTGTTTGATTGAATGACAGAGAAGGGAAAAAGATCAACGATGGTTGTGCTTTGCGAGAGTTTGAGTAGCATGGGAGTTGGATCGATCCCAAATTCATGCAACCCTCCACTACATCGATGCCACATTGTTTCTTATGCCTCTATGACCTCTACCACATGTACATGACCCCTGTCATATGCCACCATGGAAATCCACATGGCCTCCACATATCATGTATGGAAAATTTCTCAATTTTTTTCAAAAATTTTAAATTTTGTCAATAGTTCTTATTTTCAAAATTTGATACATGTGTTGCCATGAAAGCTTTGGTTATGCTTTCTTGGTTGGTTTTGACCCCACAATTTCCCAATTTCCACTGTTACCCAACCCTGCAACTGCTTCTGAGCATAATTTGGTATGAATTGCTCAAAAATTTGGGGATTTTCCCAAATTTCCCCAAATTCCTCCATGGTCGGCTCTGTGACTCTCTAAATTTAGTGAAGTATGATCTCCTGAGCCAAATTTCTCCCTAAGTTCACCCAATTAACTCCAATCAATCATCCCCTTGGTGATTATGGGCATAATTTGATTGGAATTCACCCTAAATTTTGGGGATTTCACCCCATTTATTCCATGACCTCTCCGCAATTCATAATTTTGACCAATTCCAAACTTGAAGTCACTTAGATAGAGGTTAAAATTGGGGGTTTTAACCCATGAGCTCAATTTCTTCAAAATTCCGAAAAATTTATCCAATTTCTCATAAGGGTTTTTGTCAAATAATTTGCAGACATCCTCAAAAATTGTCTCTGCAAATTTTTTGGTCTGCATTTAGATATTTGGCCCATATATCCCAAGTGTTATAACCACGCTCTAATACCGCATTGTAATTGTTAGACACATGATTTAGATAAGCATGTAATGCACATTTTATTAATTGATATGATACATGTTTATATACATTGATGTGACCATTGGATTCAACTTCCAAGGTCTCTTGGACTCCCAATGACGGTTCACATCATGTGACATTTGATATTCCTCTCTAAATAATCCTTAAGGGATTACATTTGCAACATTCCCCCCCCCCCNTTAATCTGAAGGGGTGTATATGAGTCCAAGGTGAGAGCTAAAATCTGAAGATGGGCAGCTAAAATCTGGAAGTGTGCAACTACGGATGGTTGAATGTGCTCTCTGGATCTGGTGGTTTTGGGATGACCACAAACCAAATGATGATGGTGGTTTAAGGAAGACCACAAACCGAACTAGTGGTTTAAGAATGACCACAAACTATGAAACACTACTCTAGGCTCAATGGTTCCTGGAACATTTCCTAAGTTAGCTAGAAGCTAGAAGTTGATGATGTCTTCTGCTAATTAGAAGTGCTCTTGATGTTGGTTTAAAGATGACCATAAATTATGATGTAGAAGAAGCTGAAATTTTTTTACCGAGTGGAGGTTTAAGGGAAACCATAAATTTTTTTCTAACATAAGTTGTACGTCTTCTACTAATTGGTGGTTTAAGGAAAACCACAAACCAATCACGCTCACTTTTCACGCTTGCTTGTTCCTGCTCAATTGGTAGGACTTTGAAACTGGAAACCTAACTATCAATTGTTGATGGTGTTCCCCCTATCAGATACAAGGTGAGAAGATGAAAATATTTTCATTGCAAGATGTGTCAATACTCGAGAGTGAATTCATCAATATGACTAACATATCTTCTTGACTATTGATGACCATCGCCAAGAAGCCATCCACCCATAGTAGTTCTTTACTCTTGCAGTTGTCTTGAGTTTGAAACACTTATCTGAAGGATGATTGTGTTGTCCACAATGCTCGAAAGGATGAAGATCAAAACAGTGATCATCCATGTGGCCAACTCGCTGACAATGTTGGCATATTTGAATCTGCTCTTGAACTAGAGTAGGTACATCTAAAATTTATTGAAGCAATCCAGCGCTCTGAAGATGGATCGGTTTGGTATAGTCTGGAATATGAAAGGTGACATCCTTTTCATATCCGATACCAGTTTTGTGTTTGTTATTTCAGATTTCTTCCCAAGGTCTAATGGCTGACTTGGAAAGAGGAAATTGATGTTCATTTGTGCTTGAATCTAGATATGGCTCACTGAGTGGTTGTTGTGTTGGTTGTTGATTTGAATCGGCCTCATCTTCATCATCATCTTTGAACATAGGGTTCTAAACAAGGACTAGTTCATAATGTTGTCGAAGATTCTTTAGCTCAAATGCATCGTGAAGAAGTCAATTATGAGTTTGAAGTAATGTTGCTTTCTCTTGTGAAACTTGCAATTTGTCAATGATGACTATATTGTCCACAGAAGAAAAGACTAGAGTGTTCAATAACTCTAATAGTTTCTCAACTTGAGCCATAGCTCATACTTCAGAGGGTTTCTTGTAACTCCACCTTGCCTTTATACTCAAACTCAAACATGCAAGCAGCAAATGGAGGGTGTCAGCTTCTGCCGAAAATGCACCCATTTACAAGAAAAATGCAAGTCAACTTACAAAGAGATTGTTTGCAAGTTCTTGATTCTGGACTTAAAGTGATATTTAGTATTGAATGTGTGGTTGATTGTTCTCCAAAGAACCACAAACTTCTTTGTCTTCTTTCGAAAAGCTTAGCACTGGAAAAAAAAACTGAATAATTGCCCCGTGGACTTGGCTATCAAGACAAAGTTATAAAATTCCATGGCTATATGAACTAATAATGTCTTCCATTTCCTTGTCCCCAATAGATAAGGTTCAAATATAAGTCATGGACTCATGCAGCTGCTATAGATTCATGCAAGGAAAAGATGCAAATAGCCATAATGTTATCATTACTGTGTAAATGATGCAATAATGATCAAAGCGCTCTAGGTGTTTACCTAGATTTTCAGAGCGTATTCAACCATTTTTGGGCTTACCAGGTTAAGTCCATGTTGGCTCTCCCAATAGCGCAGCTATATGCTCAAGTTGAATCTCCCCAAATGTTGTTGCTGATATTAACAATAATAAGGGCGGTGGAGAGCAGTGACTGCTACAGGTTCGATTCCTTCTTCACCTCCACACATGTCAAAAGACTTGTCAAAAATGAATGGTGCCTAGACTACATGCAATTGTAGGATACCAACCAACCAGCAATAAAATTTAGGAGCAGTGATCAATGGTCTCAGAAAATTCTTTGCTTGAGTTCGAGCTTCAGAGGGCGCATCCCTAGCAGGTGTTATGCCCTGGATAACTCTATTTCTATTTCGCTCAGAATGAATACAGAAACAAGCTCTCCATATGCTCCACGAGAGAGATGATGATAATCTTGCACTTGAGGGTCTAGTACGACGCAAAGGATCTGTCAATTTTGAACAACAAAAGAATGTTGTTGAACATCAAAATACATGAAGGCAAGTCAAAGAAAGACACATTGGGCACAGTCTACAAAGACAAAGATAGCTTGCAATACTTAATGTTGTCGCCTTGCGCTGCTTGTGTGCTGAAAGCATTAACCAAGCTACTCGCAATTGAGCTGCCAGAGGGAATCTCATCTGCACTTAATCTAATCCAGAGAGGCGTTGCACCTCTTATTGTTGTTCTTCAGTGGTTCAAACAAATTAAGGAGACGAGAAATCGCAAATCACAGAGATGGGGTATCCCAAGAATGAGATTCGAAATAGCAGATATGGTGGTCGCCCGGATGGTGGTGACTATGCATGAGTTTTCTTGGGAAGAAAATCTACCGACCGAAATCACCTTCAGCTCGTGCGAATTTGTGCGAATCGAGATACCAGCAGCACTCTAGTTGAAAATCTAGGGTTTATAAACAACAACGATCACAGCAAGGAAAGGCGAATCTTTTTTGTGAGAGTTTGGTCGC
>JZKD02S1397510.1:0-11293 GCA_000966675.3 Picea glauca
AATAGAAAGAGTTCCCCATCGAGGTGACAGTGGGTGGGGAAGCTCCTGTTACGCCGGTTTCTACCCTTGACTCAAGCTATTTAACCTTTCCTACAAACCGTGCGATAACAGGACCCAAACTTACATTTTGATTCAAGTTTACTCAAAAGATTCATGGCTCATGTTAAAGTTGAAGGCTTTTTCCTCTTGTTAGATAGACTTTGATTTAGTAAAATGTTGATGTTGTGCTTTTAAATAATTCATTAAAACATATTTTAATTTGTAAAATTTTAATGGTGTTTTTGTTTGTGTCGTTGTTTCAGTTCGGTCCTTCTTTTTATTTGTGTTTTTTTTTATGATAATAAGATGGGCAAAGGTTCTGGCAGGGATGTGAATGGCGGGAAAAATAAAGCCAGGGGAGGTGATGGTAAGGATTCAACCTCTAGGACCTTGAATTTTCCATCTAGAGAAACGAGAGAAACTTGGGAGGCCGAGCAACACTTTGAGAAGAAATGCTCAGCTATAACAAAGAAGGAAATTGAGGTGTTGGAGAATGAAGTAAAGACCAAATGACACGTGACATCAAAAACTTAAATCATGGAGGAGGTTAAGGAATCGGTTATGGACCCAATCCATTCTCAAACACAAGATATAAAATATTTTAGGATATTGGAAACCTATTGGTTATTGAAAACCTTAATAACACAAGCCATGGAAAAGAATAAGGAAGAGCAACAAGAAATACTACATACTATCAAAGTCTTTGATGGAAAATTTGAAGCTATGTGTAAAGTGATTTTCGGTATCAAGATTTTAGTTTCATAGGCAGTAGAGGATACAAGTAAATGGAAGCATGAGGAGGGCTCTTCCAGCTTAGCAGGAACTCGTGTCAATCCCATTGTGCTAGATGTAGACCCTCAATCATCAGAGGCCAACCAAGATGAAGATAAAGACACTGAGCTGATAGTGGAGGTGTATGAGAGGGAGAATGTATGTTCTCTCAATGCTTGATATATGATGTGTTTTTGTTTTTCTTATTTATGTCATCATGAACAAGTGTAAGTTTTTATCACAATTAATATATTTTTGTGATAATTTTATTGGGAAAAATCTAGTTATGAATGGCCTGAAAACATTTGATGATAGTAAACTAGCAGTGAATTTGATTTCCTTCTAAATAGGTCTCCACCAAATACTATTGCAATACTTTATTTTGTATATAATATAAAGTTGTAGTGATGTGTTTTAGATTAAAAATAAATTAATAAATATATATATATATATATATGAATATATTAAATGTTGATGAATTTATGTTTTTATTAATTTTTTTATTTCTCTTAATGTTTATTAAATTTAAGATTAAGCTAATTTTATATTAATAAAAAAATTATTTAATTTTTATTATATTAGAAACATAGATTTTAAAATATAAATTCAATTTTATTTAAATTGATGTTTTTTTTTTATTATTTATCAAAATTAAAATTTCCAAAAAACTTTTTTCAATATTTTTTATAAAATTAAAATAAAAAAAAATTAAAAAAAAATAAAAAACTAAATAATAATTAACTAAACTTGTTAACCATAATTAACATAAATTTAAAACATGAATTCCATTTCAAACTAACCAGCAGCCTTAGTGGTTGATTCAAACAAAGTTCAAACCATAATAAAGTAGTTATCCATTATTAAAAATGTATGACAAATAACCCATGAAAACTCAACCATTGTATGGGATAAACATCTAAATTTTAAATGTAGCTTTGGACTTTAGCTATTAGTTATTTATTACAATAAAAATGGACTTGACATAAATGGTAGGAAGCTTGATATTAAACCTCATACTCATCCGATGAAGATTTCACATCCTTTGAAAGCAAAAATTATCATTTCAAATGCGCTGGAAAAAAAAGAGCATTGTATTGATGGAAGAGCGAGTTGAAGGGCGTTTAGCGGTTTAGGCATGGATTAGGGTGAAGGCTAGGTTGGTCATGGTATGAAATCTGTCCTTTTGCAAAATGCATGGAAGTTTTATTTTAGCAAACAAATGACTATTCAAGGGGGGCATGACTATTCAAGGAGCCCTTAAAGCACGTAAAGCTTTCTTTAAGTTTCCAAAAATATTGTCCTTTTTTATGAGAGGTGTGGGGAGTACATTTAAAAGAAACTCCCTAAAAGGGTAATTGTAGCAAATAACCTTGAGAGGTGTGGGGAGTGCATTCAAAAGAAACTCCTTAAAGAGGGTAATTGTAGCAAATAACCTTGAAGTAATTTTGATTTGGTAATCAATTATGGATATGGAGGTTGGGAAGGTTAAAGATTTGTTATTATAATCCCTCTTTGGGTGGAGGTTTGAAGCTCTTAGTGCATAAGGGAAAATGGGGGTCTAGTGATAGGTTGGTATAAGACTCTTCAATTCAGGTTTGTCTATTTTATTTAGAATTTCATTTGTCTAGAGTTTCTCTCTTTAGATTTAGATTTATAATTCAATATTATTAATGTTTATGGGTCATTCTTAGTTAGAGAAGCCTTTTGGGACTCCTTTTTCAGGAATAGGGAACTAAGGAAGGCTACTGTAAAAATGTGGGAGGAGTTGTGAATTTCATTTTGAGACAAGGTGAAGTGTGGGGGGAATCAGGAAGGATGCACCCTCTGGTTAACTATTTCCTAAAGAATATAGGTGAGGGTGTTCTTTTTGAAATAGAGCCTTTGTCCTTGAAATCAACATGGAGGAACAATAAGGTGGGGGATAACACTATCTCCAAAAGACTTGATCATTTTTTGGTAGTTAAGCGACTTGTGGATAGTATGGGTGGCATCAAATCATGGATAGGAGAAGGATGGTTATTTGACCAATTTCCTGTCTTCCTTCAAGTGGGGCTTCTGACCCAAAAAACCTCTTGGGTTCTCTAAGTTTAGCTCTCCTTATATTGAGGACCCAAGATTTAGAGAGTTAGTTTGAAATGAATGGAGGCATTTTGATAGTCAATTGAGGACTCAACTTTGTTCTGGTTCAGTATCAACTTAGGGAGAATCAAAAGGAAAGATATAGAATGGGAAAAGGCCAAATTCAAGGACTCCCAAGAGTAGATTTAGATTTTGGAGGAAGATATAGAAAACAACTCAAATATGAATAGTATTTTTAGTGAAGCTAAATTGAAGAATCTTAAACAAAAGGAAGATGTTAAAAAGGATCTAATGGACTGGCAAGAAGAAAAATGGGTGCAAAGGAGTAGAGATACATGGATAGCCCAACGTTATAAAAACACAAGATTTTTCCATAACTATGTAAAAATGAGGAAAATAATAAATAATGTATGGAGCATAAAGGATGAGAGGGAGGAGTAGGTCTATAGTTTCAAGGATATGGTAGAAGATGGTACAAAAAACTTCAATGACCTTTTTAAAGGAACCTCCAAAAGATAACATAGCAACAATTGTTTGATTGTCATATTTCTTCCTAGGTATTGTGGGTCAAGATCAGAACATGTATGTTATGAAAAGGGTCTCTTTGGAGGAATTAATTATGGTTATAAAGACTTTCTAGAATGACAAGAGCCCTAGACCAAACAATTGGTCCATTTATTTCCTTGAGGGTCATCTTGTTTTGTTGTGTAAGGACTTATTACTAGTTATGGAGTAATATATTGGCTATAGTAAGATTTTGGTGGATTTTAACTCCACTTGCTTAACCATGATTCTTGTAATACCGCTAGACCGAACCCCAACTGTAAATGTAAATATAAAAGTATATATTTAAATAAGTTGGTGAGTTGTGATATCAAGTCTTCGATTTAGTTTTGTGCACACATACCATAGTTTGGTGATTGTGCGAGGATTGTGCATCAAATAAAGAAGGCACACATTTCATAGTGTAGCGTGCATCTGTGTAAGTGTTGGAGGATGACGCACCAAAGGAAGAGTGCACACATCCCATAGTTTTGCGCACACCGGATTATGTGCACAGTTTTGAGGCCAAAGAGACTTTATATATATGCTTTTGTTTTGAGGTTGGTGAGCCTAGATGCAAAAGGACAATGCACCTGTATTGTAATGTAATCACCTCAAGATTGTTAATATAACCACATCATTGTGCCTAGACTCAACTTAGACGAAAAGATACGGGGGGTTAAATTCCACGGAAAAGGAAAAAGGGGGAGCTTAGGAAAAGGGAATATTTTGCTAATATTTTCGAAAGTTTAATTTGTGGATATGTATTTATCATAAGTTCCCGAGGGATGGGAACGAGTCACCAAGTGGCTAAAATCTACTTCTGAAGGTGACAAGTATCGAGTGGAAGGAATATAATATATATTATTAGCCTTAGTGTAATTTGAGGGATTGTCACTCATTCCAGAATCATTTAGATGAATTTCCTCTGCAAAGGAATACATAGTTTGATGTAAATTATTGTCATTACTTTACCCTGTGCTTGGGGAAGGCTTGTTTATTATCGAAGAGGCAGGTTGTTAGGCCCATGAGCATTCTCTCAAGGTTGGAGTTTGTTGGGAATTGTTCTTTGATCCACTGGGAATTAGATACATGGATCTAAGACTTCTTGTCCAACCTGTTGTTGAAGCCCCGGAAGGGAAGTGGGGAAAACAAAGGAATGTTGAGCAGAGAAGGGTCACACTTCCTGGGGTGGAACATGCATGTGGGGAATGATGGACTATAGGCTATTTTCAATAGTCGACACATTGGACCAAGTATTTTGCAAAATATCAGACCATAGCTTGGCAATAGAAACCCTTTTTCTTGTGGTGTTTAAGCCCCAGCTCGGGGCTGAACTGTTGCTGAAAGATTATGAGCGACAAAGTCTATGGTTGGGAGGAATGTTTGAGTCCTTCATGGAGTTGGTGAATTTTCATAAAAGATAAGTGACCTTCACATACTTGTTTAACTACTATGTGATCTAATGTTCATATTTTTAAATGGGTTTATCTTCCTGTATGAATTTGCATATGAATATTGTGGTCAATTATGTGTAGTGTTACCGTATATATATGTATATGTGTGTTTCTTTTGCATGTATGTTGTGACATATGTGGGAATGATAGTTATAAGTGTTTCATGTTAGCTAAATGTATGATTAATCTGTATATATTGCTGCACATGAGAAGTATGACAGTTATTAAGTATTCTTGTTAAGTTAGACTCTAGGATATGATTGGAGGATGCCAAGGCATGGTATGAATCGCCAAGTGCAGGGTGAAGCAGTCCATGTGCACAAAGGTGATAGAATATGCATGTAACATAATATTGATTGCATGCGTAGTATTATTAAGGGTACCAAGCGATTGTGTGCACAGTAGTATATATGTGCTCTGAAAGGATAAGCACACATTAGATTTGTGACATTTATTCTATTGTTATAATTGTATTAAACAAAGTGTACTCGTAGAACAAGACTCAGCATGGGTCTGGGTGCAATACCTTAAGATTGTGTGTAGTATTCTGGTCTACTTGTAATAGGGAGTGTTATAAATGATATTCATACACTAGGATTTTTGAAGTAGCATGGTCCAATAGTGATCTTGGGCTGCTACACAAAATATCCTAGAGACCGAAGTTCATTTTGTAGTGACATGGCCCAACATGGGGGGATGGGGATGTTACATTATTGTATTAGAGAAATTGGTTCAACACTAGACTTGTATGGGACAGAGATAAACATGAAATAGACGTGTTCTCTAAGTATGAGTGTCGTGCAGTACAAATTTTATTGCGCACAGAAAACCATTGGTGCATGGTATAGAGTTGTGATGCGTTCAAAAACAAGGATGTGCGGGTGTGTACTCTAGAATTTGGACGTTAAAATCATCCAAGGGAAAAGAAAAGAAATGATTCTAACAAATTGTGCATAACTCTCATAGAATTGTTGCATTAATTAGTCTATCAAATCTTGTTGACTGCACTTTTTGCAAAATTAACAACAATTGGTTCAGGACAAAATCAATGCAAAGATTAAAAGCATGGCAGGTGCACAAAGAACCTATGGCCAGGATGAAGAAATGGTAAGGTTGTATGTCGATATGGGTATTGAAGGTACATAATCCAATGGACATAGAGAAGGATTAGAAGAGAGAATGAACTTAGTAGAGACCATAAAAATTTTGCAAAATGATGTCCAAAGTTATAAAGCTAATAATGATAGGCTTATGAAAGCCAAGGAGGAGCAAGATGGCTTCAACATCAAGTTTCTACAAAGCTTGGACAAAAAGTAGAAAAATATGGATAAGGAGACAGAGACAAGTAGGTCAGGAAGACATGGGTCTTAGGATGGGGGAAAAAAAAAGTGTTGACAAGCATCTCCATCACTCTCCAAGATATTTAGTTGGGAGAGTGCATAGTAGTTTGAGCCCATCTCCTGTCAGAAAGAATAAGAGAAGGACTAGGGTAGACGAACTACAAGGAGAAATGAATAAGATAAAGCCTCCTACTTTTGATGGTAAGCATAAGAAGAATGAGGATGCAGAGACATGGTTGATGGGTATGAGGAAATACTTTCAACTGCATAATTACTCCTCGTAGGTAGAAGGGAAAATTGGCATTTATCAACTCAAGGGGAAAGCATCAATGTGGTAGGATCAGTATGTGCAAGTGCAACACATTGATGAAAAGAAGGTTACTTGGATGGAATGTGATATTTTAAAAATAAATATTTAACCAAACGTTACTATGATAGGAAAATGAAGGATTTCTTTCAACTCAATCTTGGGAGCATGACCATAGACGAGTATGAAAGGATATTTTTAGAATTGTTGAAATATGTTCCTTTTATCAAGATGAACAAGTGAAGACTCAAAGGTACCTAAGTGGGATTCCATCATTTATTAGTGATAAGATATATTATGATGATCCCAAGACATTGGAGGAAACTATAAGGAGAGATAAATGTCTCTATGATCAGCAAAGGGGAAGACCGATTTTCCAAAAGTCATGGGAATACAAGATGAAAAGAAAGATGGAACAAAGGAAGAAGGGTACCAAGCCACCATTTTTCAAAAATACTGTACAGGGACATCCAACTTCCAAGGAGCCCAGAATGATTGTGGCAATGGAAACTAGGCCAAGTCAGTAACCAATGAAGTGTTTGGGTTGCGATGGAAACCATATGTTTAGAGATTGCCATCAAAAGAGGTGAAAAATCGAGGACTACGCACAGTGTATGACAAGCTGCGAAAGTTGAAGACAAGAGTAGAAGTGTTCCTAGAATTTACGCAGCCCTGGACAACAAGCAAGCTGAGTTTCAGTCGCCAATCATCGAGGTGGAAGGTAAGATTAATGATCAATCTATTGTTATTTTAATTGACTCGGAATATATTAATAGTTATCAAGATCCTAAAATGGCTGAAAGATTCCAATTGTTGAGAAGCAAGCTTGAAAAACCTTGGTTGGTGCAATTAGCTATAGGGGAAAAAAGAAAAATTAATGAGATGGTCAAGGCACATTCAATTGAAATGGATGGATTGCACACAAAATCTGATTTGAATATCATACCTTTGGGCTCATATGATTTCCTCATTGGTATGGATTGGTTGGACCAACATCATGGTTTTCTAGAATGTTATAACACAACATTTACTTTCCTGGATGAGCAAGGAAACTTGAGAACAATTCAAGGCATTCCAAGAGTTGTGACTATCAAAGGAATTTCAGCCTTGCAATTGAAGAAAATCTACAGGAAGGGATGTCAAGTATTTGCAATGCACATGGAGGAGGAACCCATAGATAAAGTTCCAAGTGTTGAAGACTACACAGTACTAACAAAATTCAAGGATGTATTTAGAGAGATACCCAAGTTTCCACCGAAAAGAGATATTAAGTTCTCTATAAATTTGATGATGAGAGAAGCTTTTGTATCCAAGACTCCTTATAGGATGAGTACAATAGAGCTAAAACAATTACAGATGCAACTTTAAGATCTTATGAAGAAGGGGTATATATTCCCAAGTGTGCCGCCTTGGGGTGCCTCAATAGTTTTCGTGAAAAAGAAAGATGGTACATTGAGACTTTGCATTGACTTCAAGCAATTGAACAAAGTAACCGTCAAGAACAAGCAGCCTTTGCCAAGGATAGATGACCTCTTTGATTAGCTAAGGGGCACAAATATATTTTCTAATATTGACCTTAGATATGGATAGAACGACAGAATCCCGTGATACAATTTTTCAATCGGAGATGCATTTCCCGAGGATTGCAGCGACAGATTGGGAATCGGCCCAGGGAAGTACGACCTCAACCAAATAGAGAATTGAGGCACCGAAAAATAGGGTAAGGAGATGAAATCTTGGGTACACCCAATTATTACAAGAGCCAGGGTGTGAGGAAGAAATAGACATGGTATGTGGGTCCCGGAGCATGGACCCCCCAACTCTCCACACCAGAGTTCAAGAAGGCGACAAAAGCCACCAATACACCACCAGCAAGACACAAAAAGAAATTGATGATGTTTCCCCATGTTCCAAACAGTCGTTCATCGAAATACCCATGTTCCCAATGGCACACAGTGAAAGAAATGAAAGGCCACAGTGGTCAAGGGTTGAGTAGGCCATCAAGCAATGTGCCCACGTGGAAAAAGAACGCTAAAACTATAAAGGCAAAAGAGTGTTGTAGGGATCAAGCACCAATGAAGGAAGCACCGTGGAGGTAATTAGAAATAAATCCTACATGGGAAGGGAAGGGGAAACGACGCCAGAGTTTACATCCTTAGATGATTTGGCTCTGTGGAAGAGGAAGGGATTGTCGCTAGTCCACGAGCCCTTTCCTCTCCCACAAAGACCTCTTTCTCAGAAAAGTAAATAATTAGATTCTTTCGATAACAATGACGTATAAGAAAGAATACATTGACCTAGCAATTGAATTTCACTTGCAGACCCATTACCCTTTCACTAAAGCATTTTTCTCTGTGATGTTGGGTAAACAACATAAACAACTAGAAAAGGTAAAGGTGGCTAAAAATGGTAATTTCAATAGTGAAAGATGGCCTTATATAGAGTATACGGTTCATTCCCCCATGATGAAGGAGGCCATGTCATTGGATCATGGGGTTCATCACAGAAATTACACCATTGACTTGGAGAAGGCTCTTAAGCCTGGATAGGATTGGATCTCATCAACAATCAAAAGGGATGGGATGTAGCATGTTTAGGATCTACTGTAAATCTATGCTCAAAAGAAATAATTATGTTATGCATATCTTGCATCATCTGTAGCATGGAAAACCTTGAAGTTTTTTGGATGGAATGATCAAAAGGTAGGCCAGTTAATGGTTGGCTTGAACCAATGACTAGCCTAAGCAGCTTTTCCCTCCCAGTACTCTATGTGTCCTTTGTAGGTGATCCATCCAATGATGAAGAAGATCCACCACAATGCGGTGACAATCTGTATCCTTGCATAAAAAAAAAGAGAATAAATTTTTAATGAATAAAGAAGATGTACCAGCTCATCTTATGGTATCAGTATCCGATGTTGAATAAGAATAATATGTTCGAAGATGCTGATCCGATATGTCACCAAGTGAGAATAAAAGAGGAAGACATCAACAAGACTGCCTTTTAAACAAGGTATGGTCATTACGAGTTCACAGTGGTGCCATTTGGGTTGTCGAATGCACCAATTGTTTTCATGTGTTTAATGAATGGGGTTTTCAAAGAATACTTGGATAAGTTCGTCATCATATTTTTGGATGGAATCCTTATTTACTCTAAATTCGAACAAGAACATGAGAAACACTTGAATATAGTGTTGAAGGTATTAAGGGAGCATCAACTTTATGCAAAGTTGAGAAAGTGCTCATTTTACCAGAGGGAAATTCACTACTTGGGTCATTGTTGGNATTATGATGATCCCAAGACATTGGAGGAAACTATAAGGAGAGATAAATGTCTCTATGATCAGCAAAGGGGAAGACCGATTTTCCAAAAGTCATGGGAATACAAGATGAAAAGAAAGATGGAACAAAGGAAGAAGGGTACCAAGCCACCATTTTTCAAAAATACTGTACAGGGACATCCAACTTCCAAGGAGCCCAGAATGATTGTGGCAATGGAAACTAGGCCAAGTCAGTAACCAATGAAGTGTTTGGGTTGCGATGGAAACCATATGTTTAGAGATTGCCATCAAAAGAGGTGAAAAATCGAGGACTACGCACAGTGTATGACAAGCTGCGAAAGTTGAAGACAAGAGTAGAAGTGTTCCTAGAATTTACGCAGCCCTGGACAACAAGCAAGCTGAGTTTCAGTCGCCAATCATCGAGGTGGAAGGTAAGATTAATGATCAATCTATTGTTATTTTAATTGACTCGGAATATATTAATAGTTATCAAGATCCTAAAATGGCTGAAAGATTCCAATTGTTGAGAAGCAAGCTTGAAAAACCTTGGTTGGTGCAATTAGCTATAGGGGAAAAAAGAAAAATTAATGAGATGGTCAAGGCACATTCAATTGAAATGGATGGATTGCACACAAAATCTGATTTGAATATCATACCTTTGGGCTCATATGATTTCCTCATTGGTATGGATTGGTTGGACCAACATCATGGTTTTCTAGAATGTTATAACACAACATTTACTTTCCTGGATGAGCAAGGAAACTTGAGAACAATTCAAGGCATTCCAAGAGTTGTGACTATCAAAGGAATTTCAGCCTTGCAATTGAAGAAAATCTACAGGAAGGGATGTCAAGTATTTGCAATGCACATGGAGGAGGAACCCATAGATAAAGTTCCAAGTGTTGAAGACTACACAGTACTAACAAAATTCAAGGATGTATTTAGAGAGATACCCAAGTTTCCACCGAAAAGAGATATTAAGTTCTCTATAAATTTGATGATGAGAGAAGCTTTTGTATCCAAGACTCCTTATAGGATGAGTACAATAGATCTAAAACAATTACAGATGCAACTTTAAGATCTTATGAAGAAGGGGTATATATTCCCAAGTGTGCCACCTTGGGGTGCCTTAATATTTTTTGTGAAAAAGAAAGATGGTACATTGAGACTTTGCATTGACTTCAAGCAGTTGAACAAAGTAACCGTCAAGAACAAGCAGCCTTTGCCAAGGATAGATGACCTCTTTGATTAGCTAAGGGGAAAAAATATATTTTCTAATATTGACCTTAGATATGGATAGAACGACAGAATCCCGTGATACAATTTTTCAATCGGAGATGCACTTCCCGAGGATTGCAGCGACAGATTGGGAATCGGCCCAGGGAAGTACGACCTCAACCAAATAGAGAATTGAGGCACCGAAAACTAGGGTAAGGAGATGAAATCTTGGGTACACCCAATTATTATAAGAGCCAGG
>JZKD02S1397521.1:0-11293 GCA_000966675.3 Picea glauca
TCTCAAAAGCTAAAGGGAAATTCTGATAGGAGAAAGCCAAGGAATGAAGCTTCTTCTTCATCAAGTGCTGACCCAAAGTTAGATAAAATGGCTAAGATGTTAGAGTCTCTAACCTATGAGATATCTAATCTCAAGATTGAAAATAAGCAGTCTGTAAAGGGAAGAGGCACTTATGATTATGCAGGTAAGAACCCAAATCAAAATCCTAACAACTTCAAAAGAAATAATCAGCCAACACAGATTTTGCAAAGAGAAAAGAATCCTATCGAAGATCAGAGAATAAAGGCCCCTCTTCAAAATGTTGTGATGGATGAAGATGAAGGTGATTATCAAGAAGATGGAGAAGATAATATTCATTGTGTTGGAGAAGAAACAGGGAAATATTATTTGACACAACACGACTATGAAGAGGCATTGGTGACTGAACAGACGGAGGATAATTCTGTCGATGATGGCATTTTTACAACGAAAGATAAGAATAGATATAATCTCCGATCTAATTCTGATACTGCCCAATGCACCAGCCTCTCCTGAAAAGAGCACAACCCTTGTTAAACAAAAAGATTAGACATCGGAGAATCAACAAACAGATTCCTCAAAAGCAAAAGCATCAGCTCCTCCAAAGAAGACTATTTCCCTTGTCAAGCAACAAATTCCAGAAAGTGAAGCCCCTATTGAACAAAAAATCATTTAGAAATCTCCTTTAAATGAGGTAAAAGTCTCTGATAAAGTCCCATATTCTTTCAATTTTGAGGCTGAAATACAGAAAAATAAAATTCTCATTCCTCTGGTTGAGTTAATGAAAAATGAAATATTCAAAAAGGATATCCTCAAAAATATGGATGCCAAATCTATATCCCCTTCTGCTGATATTCTCAACATATATGATGAAAATCCAACCATTTCTCTAGGCCAAATGATAGAAGATAGAGATGAAAGTTGTCCTCCCTTTTACATCTTTCTAAATATTCACGAGAAAACATTACATAACTGTTTGTTGGACTCTGGTGCTTCTCACAATTTAATGCCAAAGGCGGTCATGGATGAGCTTGGGCTAGAGATCACCAAGTCTTACCACGATCTTTTCTCTTTTGACTCTTGAAAAGTCAAATGTCTCAAAATGATCAAGGACTTGGCTGTAACTTTAACCCAAATGTCCATGAAGACTATGGTTATGGATATAGTAATGGCAGACATACCACCTAAATTTGGATGTCTGTTATCAAGATCGTGGATGAAGAGGCTAGGTGGCACTCTTCAAATGGATCTTCCCTATGCTACTATCCCTGTTTTTGGAGGGGTAAACATAAGGTTATACAGGGAATCCCAACTGGCATATGTAATCAGTGACGAACAAAATCCATCCAATCATCCTATCTATTTTGTCGACACAGGTATGGGATCTTGTATTTTTACAAATTGATGATTCATTACCAAATGCATTGCTTCTTAGAAAGCCCACAGTTCAGTCCACAGAAGCAGTAGAGGATGATCTCCGGACCATGTTCTTTGATGGTTCTTGTACCAAAGAATCAGCAGGAGTAGGGGTAGTATTGATTTCCCATTCTAAGAAGACTTCCCATTTGTCCTTTAAACTTGATTTTAAAGTGAATAACAATATTGTAGAGTATGAGGCACTACTTCTGGGGTTAAATGCAGCCAAAGAGATGGAGATTAAAATATTACATGTATTTGGAGATGTAGATTTAATCATTCAGCAAGTGAATAAGTCCTTTCAAGCAAAACATGTCAGGCTGAAAGCATATAGAGACGAAGTTTTGAGGGAGATTCATACTTTTGTAGATTTTAAAATTTCATATGTACCCAGAGCAATGACTGAATTGGTTGATTCATTAGCTATGTCGGACTGTGCTTTCATACCTCCTCTACCTCATAAATTGAATTACGAAATTCAAGTTAAATATAGGCCATCCCTCCCTGATAATGTAAAATTTTGGAAGGTTTTCGAAGACGATGTTGAACTCACTAGATTTCTTGCAGTAATAGATAAGTTTGCAAATTTGCAAATTGATCAGGAGAATGAACATGATTATGAAATTGAGAAGACAAAATTCAGAAGAAAAATCGCAGCACATGAAATAGTACAGCTGTCTACCAACATAATTCCTAAAGGTTTGGTCCCTTTAGAAAGTCTTTTTGATAACAATGATGTAGCTATCAAATTGGAAAAAGGGGAAAAAGATTCAGAAGTTTTGCAGTATAATGTAGCCAGTGAACAGGATCCTAAATATGTCAACTTAGCTTCACATTTGACTAAAAAACAAAAGGTTGATTACAGAGAATTGCTAAAGGAGTTTGCTGACATCTTTTCTTGGTAATATGATGACTTGAAGACTTTTGACACAAAGGTAATTCAGCATAAGATCCCCTTAAACAAAGATACCAAACCATTTAGGCAGAAACTTAGATCTTTTAATCCTTTGTTGCTGCCTACAATGGAAAGGGAAATCAAGAAACTATTGGATGCCCGCATTATCATACCTCTCAGATATTCAGAATGGATTGCAAATCTTGTGCCGGTCAAAAAGAAGAATGGAGAGATCAAACTTTGCATGGACTTAAAAAATTTGAATAAGTGCTCTAGGAAGGACAACTACCCTCTGCCCAAAATGGAACATATTTTGTAGAAGGTGTCAGGATCAAAGGTGATGTCTTTTATTGATGGGTTTTCTGGATACAACCAAATTGTTGTCCATCCGGACGATAAAGAAAAGACTGCTTTTACTACTCCATGGGGTATGTTTATGTATGAAAAGATGCCTTTTGGATTGATGAATGCAGGAGCGACATTCCAAAGGGTGATGGACATTGCTTTCGTTGGGAAGAAAGATAAATTTGTCCTGATATATCTTGACGATATCATTGTTTTTTCGAGCAGCCATGAACATCATTTGCAACACTTAAAAAAGACATTCCTAAAATGTCGAAGGTATGGCATTTCTCTTAATCCAAAAAAATCAAATTTTTCACTGAAGGAAGGGAAATTACTTGGACATATTGTTTCAGCTGACGGGGTGAAAATCGACCCAAAAAGAGTAGAAGCAATTAAAAATTTGTCTCTTCCTAGATCAAAGAAGGACATTCAGTCTTTCCTTGGGACTATGAACTTTATCAGGAGATTTATAGCAAACTTTGCAGAACTCACAAAGCATATTACTGCTATGTTAAGAAATAACTTCGAAGTAAAATGGACTGAAGAAGCCAAACACTCATTCAATGCTATCAAGGAAGCCATTACGACATCCCCTGTTTTGATCAGCCCCGACTTCGCCAAGGAATTTTATATCTTTTCATTTGCTTCAAAAGATACAATTGCAGCAGTACTCTTGCAGAGAAATGCCGATGATTAGGAGCAGTCGGTTGCCTTCTTCAGTAAAGTCTTGAGGGATGCAAAGGTGAAGTATGAATTGTTGGAGAAACAATCATATGCACTTATCAAGTCATTAAAAGCTTTCAAAGTTTACATCCTTCAAGCCAAGGTAATAGCTTATGTACCCTCCAGTTCAGTTAAAGATGTGCTTATACAACCCAACATAGATGGGAAAAGGAGTAAGTGGATAGCAAAGTTAATTGAATTTGATGTTGAAATTAAACTGGCAAAACTTGTGAAGGGTCAAGGCCTTGCCAAACTTCTTGCAGAAGAAAATTATAAATTGCTTGAAATAAATTTGGTAAGTGTTAATGCATATAATGTTCAGTCTTCAAAGGATAAAAGAAGTGAGGAAATGTAGGTCTCATATCACCTAGCTAATTGCAAATGGTACAGTCACATTATTCATTTTCTGCAAACTTTATCAGTCCCTTCAGATTTGACAAAAACAAAAGGAAGGGGTTTAAACCTCAAAGCCATGAATTTTTGCATCAATGGCAACTTGTTGTTCTGGAAAAATCCAATAGGTTTATTATTGAGGTGCATAAACCAAGAAGCAGCTAAGGTCATGATTGAGTTCCATAATAGTGAATGCGGAGGACATCACTATTGGAAGACCACCGCACATAAAATCTTAAGATATGGTTATTACTGGCCATCCTTATTTTCAGATGTGTGTGAGTTTGTGAGAACATGTGACAAGTGCCAAATATTTGAAGGCAAACAACAACTGAAATCTCTTCCCCTCAGACCTATAGTGGTCACAGGTCCCTTCCAGCAATGGGGTCTGGACTTCATAGGTGAGATTCACCCACCTTCTAGTAGTCAGCATAGATGGATCCTTGTTGCCACCGATTATTTTACAAAGTGGATTGAGGCTATTCCTACCAGGACCGCCAATCATACTGTCATCATTAATTTTTTGCAAGAAAACATATTCGCCATATTTGGTTGCCCTAAGAGAATAGTCACTAATAACACTACTGCATTCAAAGATAAGCACTTGGTAAAACTATGTGAAGAGCTGGGAATTCAGATAGTACATTCCACTGCTTACTATCCACAAGGAAATGGCTTAGTCGATTCATCGAATAAGAGTTTAGTCAGAATTATAAAGAAGCTTCTTGAACAAAATACCAGAGGCTGGGATTCCAAGCTGAAATTTTCTTTGTGGGCTGACAGGGTTACAAGTAAAAAGTCAATTGGTACATCCCCCTTCAAGTTGGTATATGGTACTGAAGCCATATTTCTTGTTCAACTTGCACTACCAGTTGCAAAGTTTTTACAAGAAACTGACTCTGAACCAATTGATTTAACCCAGAGAATCCATAATTTGGTAGAGTTGCAGCAAGATAGAGAGCAACTTTTGGAAAAGAAAGAATTACACCAAGGAAAGATGAAGGAGATTTTCGACAAGAAATTCAAATCAAATATTTTCAAAACAAGGGAACTAGTCTTAAAATGGGATGCAACAAGGCAAGAGAAGCGGAAACATGACAAATTTGATGGTCTTTGGGCAGGTCCTTTCATCATAACAACAGTTCAGCAGAACAATACCTTTGTTCTCCAAAATCTTGCAGGCGAGGAAGTAGCAGGTGGCCCTTTCAATGGGCGCTTTCTAAAGACCTATTTTTCATAAGGCTTTTCTTAAAGTCCTGCTTCACTTGTACATATTCTTTTCAGTTCTGTTTTCTTTGTTTTTATCACTTGAATAACTCCATGCCCAATGGTACTGAGCAAAACTATTTTTCAGATTTTCAAATTGTAATAAAGGTTACTAAGTCTAGCTAGGTTCTTGGTGACCTCACAGGGAGGTGTCCATCCCAGTTGGATCCAAATGTTAGCTCCCAAAATGAATCAGTCACTATGGTTTCATTTTGGGGTTGATAGCATGGTTATCTATAGTTTTCTCCATTTTGTTTTTAATTTCTTCTAGTGTCAAAACTTAGGTTTTAAATTCATACCTTAGAAATAAGTTGATCCATAAAGGTATTTTCTATTAAATTTCATGAAAACACTTTCAATGATTAACGCGTGTTGCAAAGTTGATGATTAGCTGGTGAAAGCGGTGATTTTCAATAGTTAAGGAGTACATTCCCGCAGACAGTTAGCTGGTGAAAGCACAGAACACGTGTTTTTCCTCCACGTTTTCAGAAATCAAAAGATGACACGCTCGACACACATCACATAATCATTATAAGGTGCTGGTGAAAGAAAATAATGATGAGGATTCTATTATGCACATCTAAATCGGATATCATAGCGGATCATGTTCGTGAATGCATGTTTCACGAGATAATGGCGTTGGAGATGACGAATTCAAATTATTCATCACAGGTAAAGGAGCAGTACTACTCAGCCGATGACATCAAATCGACACTTCATATTCTCAACACGCATTATCCACAGGAAATATGTTATGGTTTTATATTTGAAAGACAATGCCAAGAGTTTTCATTGGCACCAAACCTTGGCTCAATCAGCAAAATACAATGACTTTGTTTGCAAAATTGTCTGGGGTTCGAGTTACAGATGGCAAGGAAACGAAGTGGTTCATTGTTAAGGAAAGAATTAGACAGTCTGTCTTTTTTACAAGCACATCCATAGGTGCAAAAACGTTTCTCAGACGCAGGATGCATGGGTTATGTTGAAAAGTTACAGAATGGTTTCCACCAAACAACAACTGAAGCGTTTGCTAAATCATATGATGTAAACAAAGCCTGTGTGGGTTCTTTAGAAATGATAGTTGATGAAGCCATCATTGCTACAACAACCAACTCACCTAGATCAGGCCAGAGCTAGTTCAAGACAACAGCAACCAAGAATCTCAATTTCAGAGCATATCTTAAGGCAGAATTTAGAAATGTCACATGGAAGAAAAGCATGCCAGTTTCTCATTTGGAAGATGAATGGAAAGACCTGTTCAAAGGCACTCAACTCTATATAACCTCAGAAGGCAGGTATGACATGCTGATGCTATATCATTTCAAGCTCTTAGATCATTTCACAAGGAAAACTCTCCTGGATTTACCTTTCTTCTTTCACAAAAGCCTAACTAAAGTATGTAAAAAGATTAGGGCTGAACCTCTAAGTATGAAAAACACTCTTTGTAATTTTGGCCTGATCAAATTGATAATTCTAGAGGAACTAAGACAAAGAGGAAGGACTTGGCAACATTTTCTTTTTTGGGAAGGCTTTGAAACCCAAACTCAACCCATGAATGAGCATAAGAGAGCTGGGAAAAAGCAATTAACTCCTCAGAGCAGCTCGAGGAAGAGGAGAACTCTTCCAGGACCACTAGAAGATAGGATTTCCGGCATAAAGTCTCACAGATTAAAGAAAAAATTAGATTTTGAAACCACTTCAGAGAAGCCTATAGAAAAGAAGACAAATATTCTAAATCTACCATACACAGACTTAGAAACAGAGCCAGAGAAAGAAGATGAAAGTCCATCCATTAAAATCCCTAAACACTCCATGGAATTTGCACAGGATTGTTAGACTTTTACTCCCGCTGATGAAAGTGAACGATCAAAGAGCAAAAAATAAAAGAAATCACAAAAAATTAAGCAACTAAAAGAAGTGATTTCTCAACAGGAGGTTTTAGAAAGAGTAATCAAGGCGAGATACAAAACTCTGTCTAACAATTTCGCAGAGACAAATGCAGCATTTGAGAAGTTGGCTCGTGAAAGTGTCAAAGACAAAAAGAGAAAGAAGAAAATCACCAAAGATTATAACAGTTTATGGTGGTTAGCAAAACGCCTTAAGAGGAAAATTAGAAAATTGAAGCAGAAGCATAAGTCGCATCCAGATCTACAAGTGCTAGCCCAGGTTGTTGTGAATATGCAAGGAGATAAAGAAGAGACACACTAAGTTTTTGATAAAACAATAGTTTTGGAGGTGAAAGTTTCCTTTTGGCCAAGACAAAACTTTCACCAGCGCAAAGTTTAAATTTACAACCAGTTAGCTGGTGAAAGGCAGAGCTTTCACCAGCTAACTAGCGAATCATAAGGTGAATTAGATGGTGAAAGCACAAAAAGAATTTTTGAAAGCTAAAGATGGAGCAAGGTGATTTTCAAGTATTTAAAGAAGTTCAAGAGCATCAAAGGATTAACCACTTAGTCAAGAAACACTCAGCATCAGAAATTCGTGGAGATTTTGAAAACCAAATGCTAAATCAGTCACTTAAAGTTTCGATTATGATTAATTGAAGAAATCCATCTACAGAATACAGGTGCCTTTAAATTTCCATCACACAACAAAATCCGGAAGCTGATGAAGTACAGATGCCAAAGATTGATATAGAAGATAGTTCGAGTTCTAGTAACTAGTCTTTGTTATCGATTGCCTTAATTAGTTTTATTTTCTATTTTTAGATACAGATCCAAGTTTTCAGGATCTTAAAAACCGATTGTAAAGGATATAAATGCCTATGTTTTCTAAGAGACAAGGGTTCAAACTAGGAATACATTTTGTGCTACTGTATAGACTCTTATTGGATAATAAAATTACAGTCTCCTTTTTCTTTCAATATTAGAAATATTCATGCATCCTTTTTTTGTACTTTATTTCAGTTTATCTTAGCTTATAAAGACTGTTATCTATTTATTGAGCTCATAGACTTGAAGTGAAGGATTTCTTACTATCTTGCATTAAGCCCTACACCTAGTTGTCTTTGAAAATCAAGATTAGTGTTCTTCATCCTCTCCTTTTAAAATACTTGATCTGATTATTGTTTTCTAAAATCACTGTTTCATTTGAATGTATGATGAGTTGTCTTTTACATTAATCATTAAGTGATCCCATTGTTCCAAGCATACCTACACATTATTTTCTTAAGTTACCAAGCATCCTTAGCCTACAACCCTAAGGAGTTTCTTGGAGTGATAACATTGTCCATCTGGATTACCATATTTTTTGTACGCTCCATGTGAGATGGAAAGTTACCCAGAATGGGATTTCATGTGGGTTCCACATTGTGAGCCTCTCCAATGACTTTGTTGTCAAGATAACCATGGCTTTGAGCGTGAGCAAGAACCAACCAACCTTCAATGTGTCTTAATGCCACACAACAAGCAGGTACAATCCACAAATCCCTTGATGATTCAATTTAGACACAACCTTCAATGTGTCTTAATGCCACACAACAACCAGGTACAGTCCACAAAGGCCTTGATGATTCAATTTAAACACACAAGCCATGATGATTTAGGTAAGACATGGTTGGACCAGCAATCAAATTTGAACATTTGATAGCCTTTTTAAGGGTTCAAACCTAAACTTGTTTTATAAGGGTAATTCAAAAAACAGTCTTAAAAAAATAAAAATTTTAAATCATTTTTCATTTATGAAGGAAAACAAATATCATAAAATGTCAAAAGAAGGGTCAGATTTTTCAATAACCCATTAATGTCCTCACTTCCAATACTTGGTTGGTCAATGATCATTGATTCATCATACAATACTACCTGCCTTAGGCATCTAAAGACTAAAATCATGTCTATTCTAGTGAGCTCTTAGATAACTATTCCCTAATATAGTGTACCTTTCGAGAGCATTAAACACATCACATAGCTCACACCTAGATAAATATCTTACCATCATATTGGTGTATGCTCTATTTTATGTGTCACTTAATGAAAGCTTCCCAAGGAAACTTGGACACCTTCTCTTTGTGAATTCCCACTCGAATTCATGTGTTATGATCATTGTCCATTCTTCTCAATATGAGAATTGACATCACATTTAGTATACATACTTCATATTTTTGAATTTTCTTTGTTATATTTGTCTTTGATACTCATCATAATGATAATTATCTTTGTTATATTTGTCTCCTCTCTTGGCTCTGTAAAACCCAAAACAATTAGTCATAGGTTATGGATGTAAATTGTAATGACATTGTATGCTTATTAATAAGATTAATTACGGATGAGTTGTTGAATGTCATTTTTGAAGAGCAAACAATAGACATTTAGCATATCAATGGAAATCAAGTCATCTCTCTTTTTTCATGTTTCTACATATTCCATCTCACTAATAGCATTGAATATGTTGATCCATAGTTATTGTACTACATTCATAATGCTATGTGTTTTCCTATTAAAATTCATGACATGGTTATAGCTTTGGTATCTAATATCTCAACCATTTAGTATGTAATTCATGGCATCCCCACTAATACAATATATAATGGGAACATATATGTTGTGATGAATTTTTCCAGCGAAATATCCATGACAGTTTACATATTATATTGGCATCACAACATGGTTTCTTGGGGTATTTGTGGAAAGTTGCAGGGATCCAAAAATCAATTCAAGAATAAAGTCACAGAAACCTAGCCATGACCAACGATTATGTTCATAAAAACCCTCAATATCTGACAGAGATATTTGCAAGATATTGCAATATGTTCCTCCTCATGGTGGCTATAACAAGAAAGCTCAAACTGTTCAAAAAAGTTGGAGGCTCAAACTCAGAGATCAGATCAGACGAGAAATCAAGAGATAATGAATACCTAGCAAAGGAGTCATGAAAAGAACCCAAGAAAGAGCACTACAAGAAAGAGACATTGTAGTAGAGGTTATAACGAAGGTTTTTAGTGTTACAAAATTCGCAAAAAGTTTCAAAAAAAACTCCTCTAAAATATTATTTTTTGGTAGCGAATATTTTTGCGAAGATTATAACAGAACTTCATTATAACTAAACAAATATGGGAGGTTGGAGGTTTTAGTGGATGTTTTTCTAGGCGATGCGCTTCATGGTGTATACTCATCAGTGTGTTCTCAAACTTAAAGAACTGATGCTTACATTTCACTGAAAGCGTCGGGGCAGTCAAAAAAATATTGAGGCATCAATACTCTTCTAAATAATAACGCACTGGTACTTTAATAATAACAATGCATCGGTCGAATCTATGATACCATGCACCGATGAATTATAAGACAAACCTAACCGGTGCATAAAATTTAGAATGAACCAATGCGGAAGTATGATACAGAAGCACCGATGCACCGTTTTAATTAAACGCACCGAAAGGCCAATTTTTATGAATATAATTGTTGTTGTTAAAATAGTATTGGGATCGGTGCTAGTTCATTTTATTACAACATTGGTGCACATTTTATTACAACACTGATTCATTTTAGCATTAAACACACCGGTGTTCATTTTCTATTTTTAGAAACATTGACCGATTCTTTTTCGTATAAATTAAATTTTGAGTAGTGCATTTGGATATGATGTTTGGATTAATTTGTTATATCATCAGATTTTACATCTATTTAGTATAATATTTAATCATCCATATATTTAATCAACGATATAACATTTCACAATGACATTGGACAACACAATAGAATAAAATAAAACATATTTTATTATATACATGAATAAGAGGCTCTTTGTCATACAAAATGCGACACTTATTGGTAACTCCTTGTCTTTCAATTGGGAAACTATGTCCATTACATTAAACAAAATGTTTGATTTTCATAGACAATTATTTCAAAAAATACAACAACCTTCATTGATATCTAAATATATTGATCTTCATTCTTCGTTGTAAATGTTGTGAGTGCTCGACCTACTTCCATGACTTAGGTTATTTGGATGAATGTTTTGTTGATTTCCTTGATTGTTTTCCTCTTCTTCAAGTTCCATCTACAAAAATAAAAATAAAGTGTAATGAGTGTATCTACATTGGTAAGAATAATGAAAATTGAAATAAATAATATACATGAATGTAAATTGAAAAGTGACGTACCATAGAAAGAATTGAGTCATGAATGATACACATTCTTTCAAAACCAAATCTCATGCCTTCTGTCAACAACTCTATTATTGACACATTTCCATACTTTGTTTCTTGCAAGTTTTATACCCCATAATAAATCATAT
>JZKD02S1397532.1:0-11293 GCA_000966675.3 Picea glauca
AATTGAGGACTGGATAAGGAAATTGACTCTGATGAGTGATACGTCAGTTATGAGTATCAGTTTCAACTTTTCGTTGAGTCAGCGAAACTCCTAATGAAGTGCATAAGTGAAACCAAGCAGAAAATAGTCTCAAGCCGAAAGGGTTGGGCACCAAACTCTACAAGAAATATGTGTCGGGATATTGTCTACTTGCATCAGATGATGTGTCGAAAGATAATTATATGAATTCTCTCAACTAAATCTCAATCGACCTCCAGTAAACAAGGCCCCCGAAACTTTGAACCATAATGAATTGTGAGACGGATAATGGACTCCATAAGAGACTTCTTGGATGGAATGTCCTAAAAACAGTGTCGAAAACATTGTCTCTTGAGAGTGGCTAAGGATCCATAACCTTTGTTGATTTCATAAAACCACTTGTATAATTTTGTTCTGAGAAAAGACCCAAATTCCTTTTTTCAAGAATAAATGGTGAAATTATATTTAGCATGTTGTTTGAGGATGACCAAAACCAAAACTGAAAAAGAAGAGTACTCCTTCTAAGTCTTTTATATAAAAATAGGTCAAGTAAAAAACATAATATCCCCAAGCTCTCTAGCTATATCTATCAACTAGAAGTCAAATGGCTCTGAAGATATAATTATCAAACAAAGTTTCTAAAAAAACAAAGGGTGAAGTCCAAGCCATTTCTAGCCACTTAAGCCAAATCATGTCAAAAAAGGCACAGATATGTCTCATCTATAGAGTAACATTGCAAAAAAAAAAAAAAAATTCTAGCAGTCATAGCACCTATCTCTGGCTCTCTAGACTATGTAATCACCTATGGGCCCACTAGAGAATTTGTAGTGATCTCAAATAATCCATCTACTGTAACATTTAATTCTTTAAATATATGACAACAAGAAAAATTCCCTATCCTACTCAAAATCTCTTTGATCATCCTAATGAGATGATCTAGGGCCAAATTTAAATGCATGTTGTACCATAAAATACAATTGATCACAAGTTGAGAATCACCAAAAAAACTACAAGTCATGGATGTCTTTCCCTATAGAAATATCCATTGGAAAAAGGATAGCCTTAACCTCAACCATGTTATTGGAGCCAAAACCTAAACCACATGAAAAGGAAAAGGAATAACGACGAGAAAGGAATGGGATAACTTATACCTCACACTTCCCAATATATCCTTCAAATGCACCATTGAAGAACCCCCACGTCCTAGACATGACTATCTAAAGTTGCCTAATCTACCTTGAGGTCTTGACTTTTATCTCCTTCCTATAAAATTTGAAAGAAAATTTGATTATGTATAAAATATATAAAGGAGAGATCAACACATCCTCAGATAGCATACCATTCCTAGATCTCCAAATGGCCCAACAAAACAATAAAGTCAGTGCTTCAAACCACGAGGGTGACTGTTGCATCCCACACTCCCAACAAGAAAGACAACCAACCATCATATGAAAATTTGACTCTAAAGAACATATGCACAATGGACATTAACCAAGACCTCAAAGACGCATTTAATGAAGTTGTCCCAAGCAATGACTTTGTTTGAAAGAGCCTACATTTTAATGGTGCCCTGATCTTCCAAACCTTATTCCAACACCAAAGAGAATTATGCTCTTGATCTAAGGAAAGAATTACATCATAACCAAGATCGATCTTGTAGAAACCACCAATAACATTTCTAGCCCAAACCAATTTATCCCCCTCTTCCCTAATGCGGATGTTACTAGCTATCAATTTCCAAAAAAAAAAAAAAATCCCACTCCTTTGCTTCTAAATTCACCAAACCAAGTGCTTCAGATTTCATCTAACCTCCTTTAGATAATAATAAACCCTCTCAATCAATTTCATAGTTCTTTTGTAAATCTCCTCCTTTGTGTCGTTGGTTTTTCGTCTACCTTATGGAGCCACATGACATGGATCTAGATCTTAGAGGGGGATACCCTCCCCCTCCATACATAGGCTTTGGCCTTTCATGCCCTCGTCATAGACCTTGGTAAATCCATGAAGCCTCAACCCTCTCACTTTGTCAGGAAACTCGGCATTATCATAGAGGTTCCCCTCTAGTCTCCTCCTCTTGACATGTGGCTCTTGATTTAGACAAAAGAGGTATGACTGGCCATTTTAATAGGATTTTGCCTTCACCTAGATCTATGGCCAATTGGGTATAGAAGAACTAGTAGGTTTTAATAAAAGGAAATCTCACACACTACTTATGTGGTAGAGGATTTTAGGTTTTTTTGTTTGAAGCCAAGGAGGACAAAGATCTCATATTCAAAATTGGGTTTTATTTCTTCAATACCCAAGGAATGTACTTGAACATATGAACTAGTTACTTCAATATTGAGCTTGATGTACCATTTGTTGTTCTGGTTTGGGTTCATATCCCCCATTTTCATCTCCATTGCTAGAATGATTATTTTCTCTAGTGCATTTGGAACTCTTTGGGGCGCTACATAAAAAAAATATGAACCTAAGGATGGGATGTTCATCTACACCAGGGTTTGTGTTGAGGTTCACTTAGGGAAAGGACTAGCAAAAGTTATCCTTCCAACCCTTGAAAATTAGGAACATGTCCAACAATTGGATTATGAGAAATTGCCTTTCAAATGCAAAACTTGTCATGAATATGGACACTTAGTGAAATATTATAATAAAAACATCTATCCATCTCAACGTGTCGCTAAAAAGGATGAATATTGGAAACTAGTTAAAAAAAATGGGCTCCAAGTAGTAGACCATATCAAATGTTTTGCAATTGGCCCCATCATATTCAAGTCGAATGGTTCCCACTAGTTCAAAACAAGTTGCACTCAAGATCCGAGCAGCCTTGGCAATGCCTAAACCGATATCTTCAGTGAAAATTCATGGGAACACAACTTTATCTCCATGCCTCGAACCTCGTGAAGGAAAAATGGGTTCATTGGTGAATAGTTTTGAATCACTCTCTCATGATGAACCTATCTTGTTTGTGGAAGTGGTTGAACCCAAAGTCAAAACACGCACATCTCTATTTCCTCCCTGATCATCTATTTTCATTAAATTTCAAACTAATCCATTTTCACCAGTTAATGATTACCTCCTTTTAGATCGTTAGGTGGAAATCGACCATATCTCTAATAAGCCCAAACTTTTTTTCGACATGCTAACAAGGAAAAAATCCCATCAACAATTGGAATATGAGAAGGAGAAGAAGGAAGACAACCCAAAAAGGAAGGTCTAAAGACAACAAAAGATAAAAGGGAAGAAGGAACAAAAAAGGAGAAAATCTTAGGTATCTAGGAAACCATAGAAACATCATTGGGAGATGGATCTTGAAGTGCAAAGAAACCAGAAGTCAGTGCTCCACCGTAGGATGTGCGAGATAAACCCACATTTTTTAAATAATAAATATTATCTCCTCGAAATTCCAAGGAATGGTTGGTAAGTTTAAAGAGGAAGCCATGAGAAATTTAATAAAAATAGAAAAGTTGGTTATCCTCCTACTCCATGAGACCAAGCTTGAGGCAATGGAAATGCTRAATCCTTGAAAAATACATTGGMAAAGGAGTGAAGGAAAAATKGTAAGTTCCATATGAAMTTCTAGAGGTATTTACACCCTTYARGATAGTTYTTCATTTCAACTRGAATGTTATCATCAAATGAAACATTGGATTCTATAGTGCCTTATACACTAGGACTCAGGTACTTGCTATAATTAATTTAATGTATATATGTCTATAATTTACAAAGAAGAAAAGGATTGTTGGTGCTCTTTGCAGGCTTTGAAAGACTCTGAAGCTTCTAATAATAACATTACGGTCGAGGATTTTAACGTGATTTTGAATAGTAAGGAAAAAAGAGGCGGTAGCATAGTCAAGGATCCTTTTACAGAAAAGATGGAAGACCACATGATGGATTGGGATTTAGTTGATGTCAAACTCGTGAAGGGGAAATACACATGGTTGAACATAAGAATAAGACTAGGCCATATCACTACTATATTGGATCATTTCCTTATTTAAAGTGACCTCTTGCTCAACAAAAACATAATAACTTCCAATTTTCTACAATCGGTTATCTCTGATCATAAGTCGATTGCTCTTCAGGTCCTTCAATCCCCAAACTTTGGGCCACTTCAATTCATATTCAATTCTATTTGGCTCTAAATCCCTAGATTTATGGAGATTATTTCAGAAGAATGGGGGAAGTGGGTTGTGGGCTCACCCACTTTCATTTGTGAGTAAGAATTAAAATCAATAAAACAATCCCTCAAGGAATGGGAAAATGTCTCATACATCTCCCAGAAAAAGGAAAAATTGCAAATTCAATCCTAGCTTGAAACTCTTCATGTGAGAATGGAAGTGGAAAATATTACAAATAATAATCAAGAGGAAGAGAGAGCCATGTGTAGCAAGCTACAAAAGGCATCCCCATCACATTGTCCTCTTCTATGCCCCTTGAATTTACTTACCCAAGAAGGGCATGTACCTCTTTTCATGGGAAGAAGGGGCGGAAGGCCCAGAGTGATGGTTGCTAGAAAAAGATAAAAGCCTAAAATATAAACCTTCTAGATGCTCATGCAAACAGGTCTTGAAAACAATGAATTGCTTCTCTTAAAAGAATTGAAGGCATGCAAAAGATCAAACACATAATAAATATCCTGCTTGAATGAAAGACTAACACTAGGTGATAGCACCAAAATGTACATCATCAAATATAGGCAACCTCGACGTACCAATGGTTCCAAATGAAAATAACTATATGAAACTAAATGTATGCAACTATACCCAACTATCCAACTATGCAACATGCAACTTATAAATGACATCTATGCAACTATATGCAACTATGCAACTATGCAACTATGCAACATGCAACTAACTATATGCAACTAAGGGTGCATTTAACTATATGCAACTATGCAACTATGCAACTAACTACATGCATATAACTATATGCAACTAAGGGTGCATTTAACTATATGCAACTATGCAACTATGCAACATGCAACTTATACAACTTCAACAACTTTATGGAAATTATGCAATTTTCTGCAACTTTACGCAACTTATGCAACTATATGTAACTATATGCAACAAGACCTATATGCAACTATATGAAACTATATGCAACAAGACCTATGCTGCCTTGCAAATATGCAACTATATGATGGATAGGACCTAAGGCCCTTTTTTTCCTCTCTAGTCATGGTACACACCTTGAGACCTATTCTTATTATGAAAACGTACCAATGGTTCCAAATACAACTATATTGCAACTATATTCTCAAATATTGGTTAGTGGTCAAATGAAACTATATTGCAACTTATGCAACTATATGCAACTATATTGCAACTTATGCAACTATATTGCAACAATTTTGTATGCAACTATATGCAACTATGCAACTATGCAACATGCAACTTATGCAACATCAACAACTTTATGGAACTTATGCAACTTTATGCAACTTTACACAACTTATGAAACTATATTGCAACAATTTTGTATGCAACTATATGCAACTATGCAACTATGCAACATGCAAGATATCTGCAACTATATGCAACTTATATGCAACTATATGCAACTATGCAACATGCAACTATATGCAACTTATATGCAACTATATGCAACTATGCAACATGCAACTATATGCAACTTATGCAACTATATTGCAACAATTTTGTATGCAACTATATGCAACTATATGCAACTATGCAACTATGCAACATGCAACTTATGCAACTTCAACAACTTTATGGAACTTATGCAACTTTATGCAACTTTATGCAACTTATGCAACTATATGCAACTATATTGCAACAATTTTGTATGCAACTATGCAACATGCAAGATATCTGCAACTATATGCAACTTATATGCAACTATATGCAACTATGCAACATGCAACTATATGCAACTTATGCAACTATATTGCAACACTTTTGTATGCAACTATGCAACATGCAACTTATGCAACTTCAACAACTTTATGGAACTTATGCAACTTTACGCAACTTTAGCCAACTTTACGCAACTTATGCAACTATATGCAACTATGCAACATGCAACTTATGCAACTTCAACAACTTTATGGAACTTATGCAACTTTATGCAACTTTATCCAACTTTACACAACTTATGCAACTATATGCAACTTATGTTTCCTTGCAACTATATGCAACTATATGACGGATAGGTGTGGAAATTTCAACTTTATGCAACTATATGCAACTATGTTGGTACTATATTGCAACTTATGCAACTTATGCAACTATATGCACCTAAGAAGATTTAAAAAGGACCTAAAAACCTTATGTTCTTTCCCTGACCATGGATAATACCTAAGTTCCATACATGGACTATATTGCAACTTATGCAACTTTACGAAACTTTATTGCAACTTATGCGACTATATGCAACTATATGCAACTTATGCAACTATATTGCAAATTATGCAACTATATGCAACTAGGTGTGACAATTTCAACTTTATGCAACTATATGACGAATGGGTGTGGAAATTTCAACTTTATGCAACTAAATGCAACTATATGCAACTGTGTTGGTACCAAAAAAGTATATTGGCATGATAACTTATCTTCTTGTTTTAACGAGTGTAGGTACCACCAAATAGGTATCTATCGGATCTATCTTCCTCCAGTGATGATCAAGATATAGCAAGAGAGGTTGAAAGTGAGACATGTTGTACTAGATCTACCGGTTCTAGATCAACTATGTTGGAAAAGGTAAGGAAAATATTTCCAATGAGGTTTGTGTAATTATGATGATGAGAGAATAGGTGACATTGAGTTTCCCTTGAGGTATAAACATCTAGTGCAACGATGGGCACCTAAGGAGCTACCTGAAGTCGACACAGATTTCTTCATCGCTGGGAGGATGGATTGCATCGCTCCTTTGTCCCTACATGGATTGGTATTATTTTCCATGGATGGCATAAAGGTCGGCTATGGCACTGTAACTGAATTCATGGAGTATGTCGGACCATTATACAAATACAATCATTGGTTGATGTTGGTCTGATATACGCAAAGTATGTGGAGATACGAAGTTGCCGCAAATTATATACAACTACTAGATAACAATCAAAATAAAGGGGCAACTATGTATATTGATGGAAGGCCAAACGTTACTCGAAACATTGTAGGATTTATAAATAGTACACGACCAATGGCAACAACTAAGAAACCGAATTGCATATTTGAGGCATGCGAAGGAAATCGTATATTTGTATGTGCAACAAAAACAATAGTTCTAGGTGAAGAGTTGTTGATCGATTACAACTTAAATCAAATAGATGGAGAGGGTGACCATGGAAACACACCCACTTCGCCTCGACAGGTAAAAGTTAAATACAGTAAAAAATTATGACTACAACAACTAAATTTCATAAATTTCATTATTTTTTTTTATGTTATTACTGGAATATTTCATTTTCTTATTGTTACAGGTGAATTTCCTAACTTTTATTGATTGATTTATTGTGTCAACATCTATCCAGGGTGACCATGGTAGAAAATCACCCGATACATCTCTCCAGGGTGACCGTGGCAAGGCACCCATAGTGCCTCAATAGGTAAATGTTAAATACAGTAAAAACTTATGACTACAACAACTAAATTTCAAAAATTTCATTATTTTGTTTTCTGTTATTACTGTAATATTTCATTTTCTTAACGTTACAGGTGAATTTCATAACTTTTATTGATTGATTTATTGTGTCAATATATGTCCAGAGTGACTGTGGTAGAAAATCACTCGATACATCTCTCCAGGGTGACATTGGCAAGGCACCTGCGGTGCCTCAGCAGGTAAATGTTAAATATAGTAAAAACTTATGACTACAACAACTAAATTTCAGAAATTTCATTATTTTCTTTTCTGTTATTACTGCAATATTTCATTTTATTAATGTTACAGGTGAATTTCATAACCTTTATTAATTGATTTATTGTGTCAACATCTGTCTAGGGTGACCGTGGTAGAAAATCACTCGCTACATCTCTCCAGGGTGACCGTGGAAAGGCACCCACTGTACCTCAATAGGTAAATGTTAAATACAGTAACAAATTATGACTACAACAACTAAATTTCTAAAATTTCATTATTTTTTTTATGATATTACTCCAATATTTCATTTTTTAAATGTTACAGGTGAATTTGATAACTTTTGTTGATTGATTTATTGTGCCAATTTCTGTCCAGGGTGACCATGTTCGAGTTTCACCCACTACATCTCTCCACGGTGACCATGGAAAGGCACCCGCAATGCCTTACCAGGTAAATTTTAAATACAGTAACAACTTATGACTACAACAACTAAATTTCTGAAATTTCATTATTTGTTTTGTGATATTACTCCAATATTTCAATTTTTAAATGTTACAAGTGATTTTCATAACTTTTGTTGATTGATTTATTGTGTCAACTTCTGTCCAGGGTGACCGTGTCCGAGTTTCACCTGCTAGATCTCTCTAGGGTGACCGTGGAAAGGCACCCGCAGTGCCTCACCAGGTAAATGTTAAATATAGTAACAACTTATGACTACAACAACTAAATTTTTGAAATTTTTTTATTGTTTTTCTAATAGTACTGCAATATTTCATTTTTTTATCGTTCGAGGTGAATTTCATAACCTTTGTTGATTGATTTATTGTGTCAACATATGTCCAGGCTGCCATAGAGGATATTGATGAGGACGAAATATTTTATTCGACAAACCCAATGACAACTGTAACGAAGGCCTTGAAGAAGGCTAACATGGAATATCTAGGTTTGATTAGCAAAAGACCCCTGACAAAGGAGGACATGGCAAGAATTGTAGAACTACAAACTACAATTACTAATTATGGGGTAAGTGGCATCTTTACATATTTTTGTTAGCTATGAAAATTCCATATCTGTTTTTTGGTTTTATATGTTGTATATGATCTATGTGACATCCTCCTCGTTACGACAACAACTCTTTAACAGGTGCAATTTTTTTTTTTTGTTTAAGGTGTGCGCGTAGGTGTAAAAAGGAATAGACACACTTGACTCTACATTGCCAACCGATGAATAACAAGACGCAACCACGATGATCACAACAAGAAGACATAAGGCGCACAACACGTAACTGCAAGCTTTAAACGACCATAGACATAAGGTGCACAACAAGTAACTGCAAGAATTAAATAACATACTGTGTTATGTACAGTACGAACACAGATGGAAGAATCCATAGTAGTATATTTTACTATTTCTGCACAGGAAAGCAGGGCGTTTAATCTTAGTTCTCTGCTCCGGAGAGAGAGAATGTCAAATAGGCTCCTGGCCGACTGCTCAGGCAGAAACTAGTAATCTATGTCAGGAGGTCGCAGTGGTGGGAACTCTGCCTTTAAAGAGCCTGAGACTACTGATACGACCTTAGAGGTGTATCGCAAGAGTGGAAACCCTGCCTTTAAAGGGCCCGATACTCTTGATATGGCACTGTATTCTTTACACAAAAATAGTCACACATACAGACTTACATACAGAGCGACTAGCTTTATCAAATCGAAGAGTATGATATCATACAACTGTGAGTTTGGAAAATTCCAAATATAGTACTAACCCTGAAATTAATTAACAATCTCAATACATCCTATATGTTACATATACCATAAAATTACAATAACATTATCTTAACAACCTCACATCTTATGTTATAAAAACCTTGCAACTAAAACATCAATCCCCAATCACATTACTCCTTGTATGCTACTAATGCAATGAAGTTACAATAAATTTACCATAAAATAAAGCAACATTCATTTATATTACCATAACCTTGCCAATGAATTAATAATAAAAAGAAATCATTACCGTAGCGTTTAACATGAAGCATTACATTACATGATTCTTCCATTGCACGCAAGTCTCATTCATCAGGCAACATGTCATTCAATTCTTAAATAATCATGGGTGTGAGAATAAGTAAGTTTAAGCCATCATTAAAAATAACTATATAAAAACTAAATATCTAGATCCACCATCTACTACATAAATCCTCAATGCGTAAAAACTAAATCTATGTCAATAATTCACTACATACTAACCACTGCTCAAGTAGCGATAACTAAAACCATCGATAATGCATCCATAATGCCATAAGGAGCCATCTAAATCAACACTAATATACATCTAATAGTCAGAAATTTAGAACCAATAATTAATGCAATGATATGCATTTGCTTGTTAGGAAAGTTAACTTAAAGGTAAGTTTCCCTTGTTAAATTAAAGTGGATTTCCATTTTCAAATACTAACGAAATAAAACAGTTGTTGCCATGAACATTAACTGGAAACTAAATTACTTTCATTTAAATAAGGTGGATGTTGCTATGAAACAATTATTAAAAAGTAGATTGTTTTTACTGAAATAATGTAAAGTGCTATTTAAGAAAACATTACTAACATAAAGATGTTGCTAATATTAAAATTCGATTGCCTATTAATGCCAAAATTGAAAGCATTCGACTGAGTTGAAATAATCCAATCTCAACCGGTACTAAAACATAAGAAATACTTTCCTACTTCCTGGTTAGAATACAACTCATTAAAAAATTTTGAGGGATAAGGTGTCTTTAGATCAATACGCTAATATATAAAATTCGTTTCTAACTGAAAACAAATAATTTATGAATATGGTGTCACAAGGATAGTGCGCTATCCTGAGGTTAACAGCTGATTAAAAACATCAAGAGCTATCATGCCCAACAACTGTTATTGCCAGAATGAATTCTCAGATCTAAATTTACAAAAACTAAATGCCCATACAACTATTGCCATAACGAACTCTCAGATCTAAATTTACAAAATGAAATTGCCCATACAACTATTGCCAGAACGAATTCTCAGATCTAATTTTACAAAAATGAAAATGCCCATACAACTATTGCCAAAACGAATTCTCAGATCTAAATTTACAAAAACAAAAATGCCCACAGTGATATACAAAATGCCCACAGTAATAGAAAACGCCCATAGTAATATAGAAACGCCCACAGAATTTTATAAACACCCACAGTCATCTAAAAATGACCACATCAATATAAAAATGCCCACATAAATTTATAAACACCCACAATCATATAAAAATGCCCAAGGTAATATAAAAACACCCACAATGATATGGAAATGCCCACAGTGATGCAAAAACACCCTCTGTAATATTTAAATGCCCACAACAATATGAAAACGCCCACGGCAATATGAAAATGCCCAGATTAAAACAAAACGCCCACGGCAATATGA
>JZKD02S1397543.1:0-11293 GCA_000966675.3 Picea glauca
GTAATGTTATTTTATTTATGTCAGCTTTAGGCCATTAGTTGTAATTATACCTCCTAGTCTCCTATATATACCAAGGAGACATTTTCATTTTGAATCATCTTTTACTTGAAAATTTAAGTGTGTTAAAAGGAGGTTGCCCCCTCGAAGAGGCTTATTATCTGAAATTATCTCTCTTTCAAGACGTTGAATACTTTTTCTGAGGATTTTTTTATGCTATACTAATATTTGGTTCCTAACAAGTTCTCACTTCCAATATAATCGTTCACACAATCTGGTATGGCAAATGCAATCCATGGAATCACTACTGAAGACAACACAATGATATTGAAAAAAGCAACTCTTCAATCAATGCTAATGTTTTTGCAAGTGACAGAAGCAAAAGTTAGACTTCTTCAAGATCAATCCCAGCTATTGAATGATGAGTTGATAGATCTCAAAAATCAACAGCCAATGAAGTGTTTTGAATTATTTTATGTTCAACACAACCCTCGCTATGATTATGAAGATGATGATGATGATGTTTTTGATCAACAATCAGTGAAGAAGCAACTTAGTAAGACAACTCCAGATGCAGACGAAGATGAAGCTATGCATGAACCTAAATTTCAAGAGTTTTCTTTTGATTTCAGTGAAGAAAACCTTTCAATGATACAACAAAAAGTAAATCCACTTCCACAAATTTCAAAGCAATAGGTTCAGAATACTCTTTCCAATCCCATCATCAGACATTGGGAAGAAATCATCTACAACAAGAATAGAACAGGACTAGGATATGACAAGGAAGTTACCTTTCATATTCTTGATTATTCCAAACCAATCCAGTTCCAAAGTGTTGGATTCCTTTAAGAAGTCTCAACTTCACCTGTCACAGTTGAGAATCAGAATGTGAAATGCCAACATTTCAATCAAGTTGGTCACAAGGAGAATCAATGTTTTTATCTCCATCCTTGCCAGTATTGTGGAAAGCATAACCATTATTCATACAGATGTTCAACACTGAATAAACCTAAAAGATTGAAGATTCACTATGACTGGATCGATCCTTGGAAGTGGTCATCAACAACCAAATGATTATATAAGTCTTATAGAAGAATTCAATCTCGATTAAAGACCAATATTGCAGCACATAACTTTTTTGTACCTCACATAAGTGGTCCCCTTATGGTGTAGCTTTCGAGCATGGCCCTCACGGGATGAGATAACATGTGGTTTTTTTCCGCATGCCCACTTTGTGTTGTATACAAATGGAATAAGTTTAGTACTCTCTTGAGCCCAAAGGAGGGAGTACAATGATGTAACTCTTATGTACTTTAAGGGGGGGAGTTCAAAATTCCAGTGAATATGGTTCATGAAACCACTTGTGGTCTCTCCTTTTAGCTAACAAAGGGGGGAATTGATGATGGAATTGGTTGTCAGACTAAAATTTTCTACAACAAGTATGTCAGGTGGGCATGAAATTTTCCAAATGGGAAACTGCGGTCTGTAGATGACAGACTTTAGCAAAATTATGGTTCAATAAGTTTAAGTTGAATCATACATAATTGGTATGTTGATTTTGATTTTGAGAGAAATGATGTGGACGTTTGGTTCACATAGATGGTCATTCAACCTAGAAGAGGACAAGAGGATCCTTTTTCATTGTAGCTTGGCATTTGATTGAGTTGTCAGGCATTTTCAGGGATGTGTCAGACTAGAAGTTGATTCAATTATCTTGGTTCGCTCTCATCAAATTGGATTTTACATTAAGTGAACAAATTGCATGCATCCTGTCTCACTTGATTACATAGTGATATTTTCCAAAGATGGCATACTTTGGCAGGATTATGGTTCAATGAATTGCAATTGAATCATACACATCATACATTGGGATGTTGTTGGACACCTAAAAGTGTCATTATTGGTTAGTGGTTATCCAAAAAACCATCAGATACATGGTATCAATTGGTTAGTGGTCGTCCCAAACCACAAATTCAGAGAGCACTTTTAGTGATACACTGATAGTAGAGTGGTGACACTACATGTTCACCAATTAGCAGAAGACATCAGATTCTTCTAGCTTAAATACTTGGAAAAATGATCAAATTGTCAAGCAATCAGGGAATGTTTAGATGTTGCAGTTGTTCACTTCCATATCTTAGCTCTCTTCCAGTTCATTTCAGATGAACCATTCAGCATCTAGATTGGTGGTTTTTTTAGGCAGTTCTTCATTGAGGCTCAGCACAAGAGTTTCAGTATGAATACTTGGAATTGATACCAGTTTATGCTTTATTGTTGGTATTATTGATCGGACTTGTTATTGGGGGGGGGATATTAACCTATGGCTTACCTTAACCAATCATTAAGTCTAATTTTCACTTATATTTGTATTATTCATTTAGGATATTAGTAATATATCCTCAAGCGATGACTAATGAGTTAGTTAATATTGCCTATCCTATTCATCATGCATGATTTTAGGATCTATAGCAAATATCTCTATGAGGTGGCATCACCCATTGTACTATAAATGTGTAACATTGGCGTGAATACATTAAGTGTTGGCTAGTGAGCCTTTTCCACCATCTTGTTGTTCTTATGCATATTTTATCAGTTTTAACATGTTGTTGTAACATGTTAATGTAACACAGTGTTGTAATACGGTGTTGCAACACCTGTGTTGAAATGCCAGTTGTTGCAACATTGTGTTGTAATTCCAATTGCTACAACATCGTGTTGAAATGTCATTTGATGCAAGACTGTGTCGAAAATTCCTATTGTTGTGACACCATGTTGAAACTCTCATTGTTGCAACATCAGTGAAGTTTTACGACTCTAGGGGTGGGTGACTTCCATTATAGTGGTGCGGGTTATGTTGTGGCATACTCCATGTGTCTTGGAAAAAAAAATTGGAATTTGGTGGAAAAATTAAAGAGGAATTTGGTTGGATGGCAAATAGTTGAGAAGTTGGACCAACATTGTAACCGTTCAAATTCCAACTTATAATTGGTAGAGAAGAAAAGGAAAATTGTTTGGCTTCCAGGAAAATGAAGAGGGTTTTCCAGTTCGGTTCGGGCATAAAATAATAGAGGAAAGGAAATGGAAGATGGGGATGCTTGTAGAAACATCATAGCAGAGAAGGGAACACCATTTTTTTAGTGGGACAATGTAGAACTATGAGCATGACTTCCATTCATGGAGTCTGAATGAGTATTGGGCCAAATTTGGTTGACAATGTAATGAGACTATGGAAGAAAAAAATGTTTCTTGTTAATAAATTTTTCAGAGTCCTTGTTTAATGGTGTTGTCTCTTGTTTCCATATTTTTCTTGTGACTATAATTTCTCTTGGCATTCTTTAATTTGTTCAATTTAAGTTAATGTTGTTATTTGTTAGTTGTGCACTCTATGGGAATAAACATGTTCATGTAGTTGATTTAATGCAGGATCGAGGGTGATTGCATCACTTTTTGAGTGAAACAAAAAGTGTTTCCAACTAAAAGTAGTGCTTAAGTCGTAATGGAATGGCCCACTCAGCCCAAAAATGCACAAAAATAGAAGAACCTAGAGAACATTTCGATGCATGCAATAACACAAGTTGATGATCTTGATCAACAATGGGAGTGGGTCTTCATACGAGATCTAATACCATGTTCGAAAAACATGGTATTTCCACACAGGACAAACACCTTAAGAAATAGTTCAAACAAATAGATCAAATATCAATACACCATTGTTTTATGTGGTTCAAACTCTCATAAGGGAAACAATCCATGGCCCCAAGGAATACAACCACTTGAGGAAATATATTAGCAAAAAAAAGAATATTGTACATAAAAGTTTGTTGTATTCAATCTTCAACAAATGACCCTCCATGTTCTCTAAATAAATACCATAGACCGATTGGGTGTTAAGTCACAGATCAACATGATCATTAGTATCGAAGAGAATATGTATTGTCAGATCAATATATATCTAGAACATATCATGATCATTGAATTACATAAATAAAAATGCATATTAATGCATACTAAAGAAACACACTTCTACCTAAAGACACATTAGACCAAGTTGATATTAACTAACTCCTAAGTGTTTAAATATCCTAACATGTGTACCATTGGTTACTTTCTATTTTTCTTAAAAAATTGTAAGCATTATTTATCTTGCATAGGTTTTCTAGTCTCTATTTTTCTATATTTGGTATCAAAGTCTTGGGTTCTTAACTTCAAGGGGTGACGTTGTTGCTAGGGTTTATCTCATTTTATGAAGAACAAAGGAATATTCACCTTGTGATAAACCCTATCTTGAGTGGCAAATCTATGTCGGTGATTTTTGTGTGTGAAATAAAATGGGGAGCACTTCACGGATAGAGATATAAATTTAATGGTCAAAGATTTTATTTATGAAAGCTTAAGATAAAACATCTACCTAAGCACATATATCAATGTGCTGTTATATGAGAAAAATAGTGTGCAATCATGGCGAAAGAAGATCGAGAGAATATGGATGGGAAGGAGAATACCATGATTTGAATTTTCCTTTCAAATTCAATGTTGTTGAATGTATCATGAGAATCTACCTTACAGGACTTGTGGGATACGTTAGGGACTTTCTATTAGTCAAAGTCTCTAATAAACAAATTATCCCTTAAAAATATGGTGCACCTTCTTAAGAATAATGATGGCACCTCTAAAACAATACATCCCAATGCCTTTAACATTATGGTAAGTCAATTAGTGTTTATTGACATTGAAATGTCTAAAAAAGATAATTGTATTACTCTATTATGTTCTTTGTCATATTCATGTGATAATCTATTTGTGGTCATTTTTAGTACTACTACATCTACATTGAGTTTGAGGGTGTATTTGAATCTCTGCTATCGAAAGAAATGAGGTAAACACCCATGGAGGGTTTTACTGTAGCAATCCCCCTTCTCCCCTGAGGGCTACTCGACCTCCCGGTCTTGTATCATTCAAAAAACTGAGTTGGATCGACTCTTCGGGTCCCTGCGGGTACCCAAAAACCATTATACACGGGCCCTTTTTTCCCCGGAATGACCACAGACTATGACTGTGAGTCAACTCCTTCGCAACTTCAAGCTTCAGGGATATCCCGATCTCCTACTTTGGTTCCTCTCGAAGCATTCTCCTTTTGAGCTCCAAACCTCGCGTCGTGTGTCTCCTTTGATTTTCACGGCTCGACGGCACTTCGGGTTTCGTGACTTCACGAAACTCACATCCACCTTGCGCACAAACCTCTGTACTTCTGACTTCCATACCTCCTAATCCACTACCATGTGCCTTCTCTATAGCCAACAGTTGATATCTCTTCGTGACTTCGCGACTCTCCTCTTGTTGGTTATGGAGCCTGATTATCTTCCTGATTTAGAAGTCTTTTACTTTCAACCGTGTTTATACCCCATGAAGTATTTACACCCCAAAAGTATGTACACTCTTCCACGTGGGGGAGTGCAAAGGGGGGGTAACCCCTTTGCAGGGTCTGGGGGGTCTAGGGGCAAGCGGGCCCCCAGCGAGGGTTCGGGGGCAAAGCCCCCGAAGCAAAAATTTCGTTGTAAAAGTATATTGTAATTTCATTGTAAATCTGGACCGTTCATTATAAGGTCGCAGATCTAACGATAGAGATTATGTTAGGGTTTTTTTCCCTAGAAGGCAACCCTCTTTTNCATTAGTTGTAATTATACCTCCTAGTCTCCTATATATACCAAGGAGACATTTTCATTTTGAATCATCTTTTACTTGAACATTTAAGTGGGTTAAAAGGAGGTTGCCCCCTCGAAGAGGCTTATTATCTGAAATTATCTCTCTTTCAAGGCGTTGAATACTTTTTCTGAGGATTTTTTTATGCTATACTAATATTTTGTTCCTAACAAGTTCTCACTTCCAATATAATCGTTCACACAATCTGGTATGGAAAATGGAATCCATGGAATCACTGCTGAAGACAACACAATGATATTGAAAAAAGAAACTCTTCAATCAATGCTAATGTTTTTGCAAGTGACAGAAGCAAAAGTTAGACTTCTTCAAGATCAATCCCAGCTATTGAATGATGAGTTGATCAATCTCAAAAATCAATAGCCAATGAAGTGTTTTGAATTATTTTATGTTCAACACAACCCTCGCTATGATTATGAAGATGATGATGATGATGTTTTTGATCAACAATCAGTGAAGAAGCAACTTAGTAAGACAACTCCAGATGCAGACGAAGATGAAGCTATGCATGAACCTAAATTTCAAGAGTTTTCTTTTGATTTCAGTGAAGAAAACCTTTCAATGATACAACAAAAAGTAAATCCACTTCCACAAATTTCAAAGCAATAGGTTCAGAATACTCTTTCCAATCCCATCATCAGACATTGGGAAGAAATCATCTACAACAAGAATAGAACAGGACTAGGATATGACAAGGAAGTTACCTTTCATATTCTTGATTATTCCAAACCAATCCAGTTCCAAAGTGTTGGATTCCTTTAAGAAGTCTCAACTTCACCTGTCACAGTTGAGAATCAGAATGTGAAATGCCAACATTTCAATCAAGTTGGTCACAAGGAGAATCAATGTTTTTATCTCCATCCTTGCCAGTATTGTGGAAAGCATAACCATTATTCATACAGATGTTCAACACTGAATAAACCTAAAAGATTGAAGATTCACTATGACTGGATCGATCCTTGGAAGTGGTCATCAACAACCAAATGATTATATAAGTCTTATAGAAGAATTCAATCTCGATTAAAGACCAATATTGCAGCACATAACTTTTTTGTACCTCACATAAGTGGTCCCCTTATGGTGTAGCTTTCGAGCATGGCCCTCACGGGATGAGATAACATGTGGTTTTTTTCCGCATGCCCACTTTGTGTTGTATACAAATGGAATAAGTTTAGTACTCTCTTGAGCCCAAAGGAGGGAGTACAATGATGTAACTCTTATGTACTTTAAGGGGGGGAGTTCAAAATTCCAGTGAATATGGTTCATGAAACCACTTGTGGTCTCTCCTTTTAGCTAACAAAGGGGGGAATTGATGATGGAATTGGTTGTCAGACTAAAATTTTCTACAACAAGTATGTCAGGTGGGCATGAAATTTTCCAAATGGGAAACTGCGGTCTGTAGATGACAGACTTTAGCAAAATTATGGTTCAATAAGTTTAAGTTGAATCATACATAATTGGTATGTTGATTTTGATTTTGAGAGAAATGATGTGGACGTTTGGTTCACATAGATGGTCATTCAACCTAGAAGAGGACAAGAGGATCCTTTTTCATTGTAGCTTGGCATTTGATTGAGTTGTCAGGCATTTTCAGGGATGTGTCAGACTAGAAGTTGATTCAATTATCTTGGTTCGCTCTCATCAAATTGGATTTTACATTAAGTGAACAAATTGCATGCATCCTGTCTCACTTGATTACATAGTGATATTTTCCAAAGATGGCATACTTTGGCAGGATTATGGTTCAATGAATTGCAATTGAATCATACACATCATACATTGGGATGTTGTTGGACACCTAAAAGTGTCATTATTGGTTAGTGGTTATCCAAAAAACCATCAGATACATGGTATCAATTGGTTAGTGGTCGTCCCAAACCACAAATTCAGAGAGCACTTTTAGTGATACACTGATAGTAGAGTGGTGACACTACATGTTCACCAATTAGCAGAAGACATCAGATTCTTCTAGCTTAAATACTTGGAAAAATGATCAAATTGTCAAGCAATCAGGGAATGTTTAGATGTTGCAGTTGTTCACTTCCATATCTTAGCTCTCTTCCAGTTCATTTCAGATGAACCATTCAGCATCTAGATTGGTGGTTTTTTTAGGCAGTTCTTCATTGAGGCTCAGCACAAGAGTTTCAGTATGAATACTTGGAATTGATACCAGTTTATGCTTTATTGTTGGTATTATTGATCGGACTTGTTATTGGGGGGGGGATATTAACCTATGGCTTACCTTAACCAATCATTAAGTCTAATTTTCACTTATATTTGTATTATTCATTTAGGATATTAGTAATATATCCTCAAGCGATGACTAATGAGTTAGTTAATATTGCCTATCCTATTCATCATGCATGATTTTAGGATCTATAGCAAATATCTCTATGAGGTGGCATCACCCATTGTACTATAAATGTGTAACATTGGCGTGAATACATTAAGTGTTGGCTAGTGAGCCTTTTCCACCATCTTGTTGTTCTTATGCATATTTTATCAGTTTTAACATGTTGTTGTAACATGTTAATGTAACACAGTGTTGTAATACGGTGTTGCAACACCTGTGTTGAAATGCCAGTTGTTGCAACATTGTGTTGTAATTCCAATTGCTACAACATCGTGTTGAAATGTCATTTGATGCAAGACTGTGTCGAAAATTCCTATTGTTGTGACACCATGTTGAAACTCTCATTGTTGCAACATCAGTGAAGTTTTACGACTCTAGGGGTGGGTGACTTCCATTATAGTGGTGCGGGTTATGTTGTGGCATACTCCATGTGTCTTGGAAAAAAAAATTGGAATTTGGTGGAAAAATTAAAGAGGAATTTGGTTGGATGGCAAATAGTTGAGAAGTTGGACCAACATTGTAACCGTTCAAATTCCAACTTATAATTGGTAGAGAAGAAAAGGAAAATTGTTTGGCTTCCAGGAAAATGAAGAGGGTTTTCCAGTTCGGTTCGGGCATAAAATAATAGAGGAAAGGAAATGGAAGATGGGGATGCTTGTAGAAACATCATAGCAGAGAAGGGAACACCATTTTTTTAGTGGGACAATGTAGAACTATGAGCATGACTTCCATTCATGGAGTCTGAATGAGTATTGGGCCAAATTTGGTTGACAATGTAATGAGACTATGGAAGAAAAAAATGTTTCTTGTTAATAAATTTTTCAGAGTCCTTGTTTAATGGTGTTGTCTCTTGTTTCCATATTTTTCTTGTGACTATAATTTCTCTTGGCATTCTTTAATTTGTTCAATTTAAGTTAATGTTGTTATTTGTTAGTTGTGCACTCTATGGGAATAAACATGTTCATGTAGTTGATTTAATGCAGGATCGAGGGTGATTGCATCACTTTTTGAGTGAAACAAAAAGTGTTTCCAACTAAAAGTAGTGCTTAAGTCGTAATGGAATGGCCCACTCAGCCCAAAAATGCACAAAAATAGAAGAACCTAGAGAACATTTCGATGCATGCAATAACACAAGTTGATGATCTTGATCAACAATGGGAGTGGGTCTTCATACGAGATCTAATACCATGTTCGAAAAACATGGTATTTCCACACAGGACAAACACCTTAAGAAATAGTTCAAACAAATAGATCAAATATCAATACACCATTGTTTTATGTGGTTCAAACTCTCATAAGGGAAACAATCCATGGCCCCAAGGAATACAACCACTTGAGGAAATATATTAGCAAAAAAAAGAATATTGTACATAAAAGTTTGTTGTATTCAATCTTCAACAAATGACCCTCCATGTTCTCTAAATAAATACCATAGACCGATTGGGTGTTAAGTCACAGATCAACATGATCATTAGTATCGAAGAGAATATGTATTGTCAGATCAATATATATCTAGAACATATCATGATCATTGAATTACATAAATAAAAATGCATATTAATGCATACTAAAGAAACACACTTCTACCTAAAGACACATTAGACCAAGTTGATATTAACTAACTCCTAAGTGTTTAAATATCCTAACATGTGTACCATTGGTTACTTTCTATTTTTCTTAAAAAATTGTAAGCATTATTTATCTTGCATAGGTTTTCTAGTCTCTATTTTTCTATATTTGGTATCAAAGTCTTGGGTTCTTAACTTCAAGGGGTGACGTTGTTGCTAGGGTTTATCTCATTTTATGAAGAACAAAGGAATATTCACCTTGTGATAAACCCTATCTTGAGTGGCAAATCTATGTCGGTGATTTTTGTGTGTGAAATAAAATGGGGAGCACTTCACGGATAGAGATATAAATTTAATGGTCAAAGATTTTATTTATGAAAGCTTAAGATAAAACATCTACCTAAGCACATATATCAATGTGCTGTTATATGAGAAAAATAGTGTGCAATCATGGCGAAAGAAGATCGAGAGAATATGGATGGGAAGGAGAATACCATGATTTGAATTTTCCTTTCAAATTCAATGTTGTTGAATGTATCATGAGAATCTACCTTACAGGACTTGTGGGATACGTTAGGGACTTTCTATTAGTCAAAGTCTCTAATAAACAAATTATCCCTTAAAAATATGGTGCACCTTCTTAAGAATAATGATGGCACCTCTAAAACAATACATCCCAATGCCTTTAACATTATGGTAAGTCAATTAGTGTTTATTGACATTGAAATGTCTAAAAAAGATAATTGTATTACTCTATTATGTTCTTTGTCATATTCATGTGATAATCTATTTGTGGTCATTTTTAGTACTACTACATCTACATTGAGTTTGAGGGTGTATTTGAATCTCTGCTATCGAAAGAAATGAGGTAAACACCCATGGAGGGTTTTACTGTAGCAATCCCCCTTCTCCCCTGAGGGCTACTCGACCTCCCGGTCTTGTATCATTCAAAAAACTGAGTTGGATCGACTCTTCGGGTCCCTGCGGGTACCCAAAAACCATTATACACGGGCCCTTTTTTCCCCGGAATGACCACAGACTATGACTGTGAGTCAACTCCTTCGCAACTTCAAGCTTCAGGGATATCCCGATCTCCTACTTTGGTTCCTCTCGAAGCATTCTCCTTTTGAGCTCCAAACCTCGCGTCGTGTGTCTCCTTTGATTTTCACGGCTCGACGGCACTTCGGGTTTCGTGACTTCACGAAACTCACATCCACCTTGCGCACAAACCTCTGTACTTCTGACTTCCATACCTCCTAATCCACTACCATGTGCCTTCTCTATAGCCAACAGTTGATATCTCTTCGTGACTTCGCGACTCTCCTCTTGTTGGTTATGGAGCCTGATTATCTTCCTGATTTAGAAGTCTTTTACTTTCAACCGTGTTTATACCCCATGAAGTATTTACACCCCAAAAGTATGTACACTCTTCCACGTGGGGGAGTGCAAAGGGGGGGTAACCCCTTTGCAGGGTCTGGGGGGTCTAGGGGCAAGCGGGCCCCCAGCGAGGGTTCGGGGGCAAAGCCCCCGAAGCAAAAATTTCGTTGTAAAAGTATATTGTAATTTCATTGTAAATCTGGACCGTTCATTATAAGGTCGCAGATCTAACGATAGAGATTATGTTAGGGTTTTTTTCCCTAGAAGGCAACCCTCTTTT
>JZKD02S1397554.1:0-11293 GCA_000966675.3 Picea glauca
AAATAGAAAACTACAAGTGTGGAACTACATACCAATTCTGCTATGTATCCTTCAACCTTATTCTTGTCAAATTCAATCCCCCTAGTCGCCACAACATATGACAAGCAAACAAACGTATAGTGAACAGTGAACCAAATAGAAGAGACAATGCAAATAAATAACACTATAAATTTGTTGAGTACAAAGACCGATTATTCAAGGTATATCATTTTTTAACCTAATCCTGGTGTGCATCCTACAATATTTTCAGAGGCAGAATATGATTTTCAAGACACAAAGGATAGGACAAAGGCAACAAGTGGATGGAGTTTTTAATTCAGAGAATAAAAGCATGTCATATCACAAGACCCTGGCAGATGCTTGCCCCCTTTGACAACTCTGAATTCATTTTCTAAACCCCTTTGCATTTCTATTTTGGAAACAGCTATGGCACGATATCTAGGATGTGGAAGTTAGCATATGTGATTGGAAGGGAACAACCTAGGAAAAATGCACCAAACGCATGGTTTCCATGAACAGAAAATAAGGGGAGAACATCTGGTTTTCTTTTTTATATTTCAGTGTAGCTGCGACAGATCTGGGTTCTTTGTCCAACATCGACATTCAAATTGGAACAAGACTTTTGGAATGGAACAAACTGGGCAAAATGCACTAAACGTATGGTTTCTAGGAACATATGATATGAGGAGAACATTGGGAAAAATGCTCCAAGCGTATGGTTTTCAGGAGCAGGGAAAATGATGAGTTTTCTTTTTTATATGTCACCACGGTTGTAACAAAGGAGGGTTCTGTGTAGAACATTGATGTTCAAGAACAAGGAAACAATTATGGTTGTAGCAGCCACACAGAAAGATGTTCTGCAACAGGATTTCGAGGCAGGGAATCCTAATATTAAAAATTCTTTCTTGCAAGCTGCAAATAGAAAGTAGCAAACAAGGAATAACAATGAACCCATGGCACACAAACTTACTCGTCAACGAGGGATGACAGAAGCGTAGCTCCAAAACCTGCAAACCGCAACAACAGGTCCAACTACTTGCAAATTTGAAGAACAACAAAGCAATGAACAACCACGAAGAGGTCCAACTGCAACTGCAGGACCTCAACTTTGCAAAGTTGAATCAAACAACAACAAGCAGCATCAAACGAACCAACAAACAAGCATCAACCAGTGAACCAGTAATGCCGGTGAAGAACAATATTGCCCAAATTCACTGCAGACAACACTGTATCAAAAAATGGAAGGAAATTGTGTTGCAACACACCTGTAGAATAAACATTTAAGGGTGTGAGGCATGTTAGGTAAACACTTAAGGTTGTCAGAACCATCGAAGGGTGTCGCATTTTACAAACATTTCAGAAAGAATGCACTGTGGAAAGCCTATTTACGTACGCAAAAATGAAAAATCCTCTCGAAATACGCAACAAGAAAGAAAAATCAAACATAATAATAGTAATAAAAAATAATAACAATAATAATAATAAAATAATAACAATAGTTCGAACACTGGAGACTATGCTAATAAAAAAAATTACTCAGAGGACAAAGTAATATGAAAACTGACTATCCATGCTCAAAACTTTGGATATCCAAACATTTCAATATGAATAGTAGAAATTCAAAAACATTGTAGATGATAAAAACTTTGGATATGCCAACATATAAATCATTGGGAATAGCGAAGCTGGCAATAAGACCTCAAATCTATTATCCAACGAGATCATGACATATATGGGTTTTTTTATTATATAGAAAATAATGTGTTTAGTTATGTAGTTCGAACAATAGAAATTATGCAAAAATTTGTAGTCAAATGGAAAATTAATATAAAGTCAATGAATTGTCAATCGCTATAAACTTTGGATATCTAAACATTTCAGTATCAATAGTACAAATTCAAAAATACCGTAGATGATAAAAAATTTGGATATGGAAACATATAATTCATTGGGAATAACGAAGCTGGCAATAAGACCTCAAATGTATTATCCAATGAGATCATGACATATATGGGTTTTTTTATTATATAAAAAATAATGTTTTTATTTTTGTAGTTCGAACAATAGAAAGTATGCAAAAATTTGTAGTCAAACGACAAACTAATATAAAGTCAACGAATTATTGATCGCTATAGTCCCTCTACGCCTTCGACAGGGACTAATAAAAAAAACTATTAAGATACCATGGATTTATTATAAATATATCTACCATATACATGATTCAATCACATCAACGGATCAAGAGAAGATTTTAGTGGGGAACAATCCAAAATTCAAAAAGAAAACCCATTGTTAAAATAGATATAGTACGTATTCCCCAATCAAATTGGATATCGATATTTGAGCATGCCAATCACTACAACTAAGACCATAGATCATAAAAGAAATATGCAAAAGGATGTGTATCCTAACTTTATCATGACTACATCTTTTTATTGCCAAGGGTCTCTTAAGGGTCTCTTTGACAATGTGTCTCAAGATTATTACCTTGTTTCATCAAGTCAAAGTTTATCACTTTACTTCTCATTACATTGTCTTCTTATATTAACATTGATTATTAAACAAGATGATGTCAAATTAGCGAAATGAATTGCATAACATTAATCATCACCTCCAAGCTTGTACTCGATAACTAGGGTTTCTTAGTAAGGTCATCCATCCTAAGACTCATTTGGCTCAAGTGTGCTTAACCATTGAGATTTTCTCCATAGTCAAGTTCACTTAGATTGCTACCCCATTTGCAAAACCTTGAAAAGTATTGTGCCTTATTAACTATTCAATTAGAACTCATTTGAATATTTATTTAAGGTTGGGTGCAAGCTAATGATGATCTCTTATGACGCGTTAGTGGCAATGCAAACATGGAAAAACAACAATCTATTAACTTGGAGGGATTATTCAAGGTACTTTTACAATGAATTTGAATATGGTGTAAAAAGATGAAATGTAGGAAATTGAATTAGATTTTCAAATGTATAATTTTTATTTATAGAAATTGTGAATAACTATGTGAAATTTGAGTTTTTCTAACAATAGTATGTTATTTTTCAAGCAAAATATAAGGTGTATGTATCTGTTAGTGCAAGTGTTGAGTACCTTACTGATGAAATTTCCTTAAAAATATTTGTGTAATTGTAGAGAACCCATCGTTCTAGTGCATTGTATTTTTTTCAAAATTTATAATATTAATTTTATATTTTTTTTAAATTATGAAGGTCAATATATCCTTGAAATTACAATGCTTTCCATTAGTGCATATTGTGAGGGTCTTAACATTATCAAACATCTCTTTTTAGATTGAAGATCTTGGTCTCTTCTAGTGTGGAATATAACTTATTTTTAAAATGGTTAAGCTGATAAAAAGTTATAGAAAAAATAAAAGAGGTATGTATTTTAGGATTCCGATATATGTCAAGACAAAATAGATTAAAAATAGTAAACAATGTTTTTATTTTTTTAATTTTATATTTGGAATTTGCATAGTCGACTCTATATGTGTTTGTAGTTTCATCGAAAATGGACTTGTGTATCCTATAGAAAAATAACGTCAAAAATGGATATATTTAGAGGTATTCATAAAAATGGAGAATTTTGTGTATTTGCAAACCAACCCACTAGGTTTGTCATCCCAAACCTAAATTTGAGGCAACCATCTCAGCAAAAACATACACTATATTTTTCATTCATGTCCCAAAAAAAATGAAATGGAACTAGCGTGCATGCGCTCTCAGAACACACACATGCTCTATTAACGTGTACACGTTCTTGGAACGTGTGTACACTCTTATGCCTAAGTTTCAACATCTCTTTCTCTCCCCCCCTCTCTCGCATTCCTAGAGAGTGTGTGCACTCTTATGCCTAAGTTTCAATCTCTCTTTATCTCCTCTCCTCTCCCTGCCTCCCCCCCCCTCTCTCTCCTACATTCCCTCTTTCCCTCTCTCTTTACCCCTCTCCTCTTATCTCTCTTTAACTCGGCATCCTAATATCCTCTTCATTTGGGTCTTTCCCCTCACCACTCTTTCCTCTCCACTTTATTTCTCCCTTCAAACAATCACTTACAGACCCTCAACATAGGGCTAATAGAACAAGTTTCACTAGTTGAATAATAGAAGGGGGTAAAATTGAGATCCAATACTAGCTTCCAAATATCATAGAAATATTCCCCAAACTATGAGAAGAAAGAACAAGATACCAACCTTGAGAAGAAAGAATAATATACTTCTTTAACTCTAATTTGGAAAATAAAATCTATAAAGGCATCGATGTACCTATATTCCATCTAAATATGGCTTGTGTGTGTGGATTAATCAATTATTAGTACAGATAACCACCTAGTCTATACAAAAAATGGTATCGATCATTGTATTCATATATGTTATTCAATAAAATATATTAACCAATACAAAATACAATCTATCATCGTATGTGTATCTGTCATTCAATAAAATATATATGTATGCACATCCTCCCCCTTTTCCTCTCTTGAACCACCCCCTCATACCCACCTCCCCTTATCTCACCTATCTCCCCATCTTCTCTCTCATCACCATTTGAAACCCATACCCATCCACCTTCCCTCTCCACTCAACTCCTCTTTAAACCCCACCCCCTTATTGGTTGTGGAGCTTGATTATCTTCTTGATTCATAGGTATTTGTTCTCAGTTGTGTTTATACCCCATGAAGACTATACACCCTGAAATATTGTACACTCCTCCACGTGGGGGGTTTGTCCCCCCTATGGGGTCCGGTGGAAAGCAGGCCCCGAGCGGGGGTTCAGGGGACAGTGTTCCCTGATGGGGGTTTGGGGATGAATCCCCCGAAGGAAAATTTGCCTTGTAAATGTATATTGTAATTTCATAGTAAATTTGAACCGTTCATTATAAGGTTGCATATTTGATGGTAGAATTTATGTTAGGGTTATTTTCCCTAGAAGGAAACCCTCTTTTATGAGGGAATTGTATTGCGGTTGTGTATCATTGAAAATATTATATTTTGAGTGAGGAGACTCTGAGAGAAAAAACAAGAATTTATAGCGGGTATGTTGTAGGTTGTATCCCTTCATTTGTTGGATAATAAAAAGGAAGGACTTGGAAATTTCTTTGGTGGACGTATCCCACACTGTATGAATCACGTATTTCTGTGTCTCTATTGTATTATGTATCTTCTATGTTTTATTTCCGCATTTATTTTATTTTATTGCTCCGCGATCTTTTTTTTCTAACACCCCTCCCCCTCCGCCTCCCCCCTCTCTCTTTACCTTTCTATGCCTCCCACTCTCTCTCTACCTCCTCCCTCTCTCTCTCCATCTCACTCTCGACCTCTCTCTTTCTCTTGTTGGCTCACTCCCTCCCTCCCCTTCTCTCCCTCTTCTCGCCCTCTCTCTCACACATCTACCCCTGTCCCCCTCACCCTCACTGTATATCCCCTTACCTCTCTCACTCACTATATCACCCTCCCTTGTAAATGTGTTGAAACTGCATATAATAGATCTAGCTAAACAATAATACACACATTTTCAGAGAGAATTGGAGAAAGAAGAAGAAGGAGAGAAATAATGAAAGAATTCTCATTAACCGTTATGAATAATAAATAGTTTACACATGATATTTAATGTATATCTCAATGAGTTCACACTGGAGGTGAACCAATGCACCATAGTAGTGGTCTAGAGTGATATGGACACACACCAGCAGTTATGGGAGTGAATTTCCACCTAGTCTAGTCTCTCAGGAAGTTACGAGAGTGAACTGCCGCCTAGTCTAGTCTCTCAGGTAGTTAAGGGAGTGAACTACCACCTAGTTGAGTTAACTAGTTAACTGACTGAACAGAGAGTAGTGAGGAGTTGACTCAGGGAATCAAGGCTAATGCACCACTTAGGTGATGATCCCAAGGCAAGGCCGAATTATCATGGTGATGATCCCAATGTTGCATGGTGATAAAACCAATGCAACATCTAAACTCAACTCAACTAGTCAAACTGAAGTNGAGAATATTCTCCAGGTGGAATATTCTCCCCTAAAATATAGGAGACTAGATAATGACTAATTATGACTAATAAACAAGGAAAAACCTTAGGAAAAAGAAATCCTATGTGTGTGTGAAGTAACTCCAACACCCCCCTTGAACATCACTATGGTGAAAATAAAGAATGGGTCCCGGCAACGAGGCCATGTTAGATACCCAAATACAAAAGATACACTGAAATAAAGTGAGGAAAGAGGGAAAACCTCATGGGAAAACCCCCCCCCTCAAGGTACAATGTATGTAAAAATAAGAACTACAATTGTTAGGCAACTGTGTCCTTCACTCCAAGACAACTTCTCAAAGAATGGAACTTATGCTCAGTGAAGGTCTTGGTGAAGATGTATGTATTTTGTTCTGTTGAAGGATAGAACTATAAGTTGATGATCCCCTGGTGTACTAAGTATCGAATGTAGTGCATGTGGATCTCTATGTTCTTTTCCTGCTTCCTCTGAACTGGATCTCTACAGAACTTCAGAGTGCTCTTGTTTTCATACTAGATGACGATTGGTCAATGAAACTGAATGCCCAACTCAGTGAGAAAATGTTGTAGCCACATAGCCTGAATGATTATGTTAACTACCCCTTTGTACTCTGCCTGATTTGAAGATAGAGCAATGGAATCTTGCTTCTTGCTTGACCAACAGATAGGCCTAGAACCAAGACTGAGTGAGTAACCAGATGTGCACTTGTGATCAATTCTATCGCCAGCCCATTCAGAATCAGTAAACCCAATGAGATCTAATGTAGATTCTCCTGCATAATGAATCCCAAAGGAAATGGTGCCATGTACGTATCGAAGGATACACTTTGCATCTTTCCAATGTAGCTCATGTGGCTCCTGCATGAACCTGGAAATTGTGCCAACTGCATATGAGAGGTCTATTCTGGAGTGTGTGAGATACAACAAGATACCCACTAGTTGTGTGTACAGTGTGTTGTCAACCAATGGAGTCTCCCCACCATCCTCAACAGGGATGATTTTAAGGATGGAAATTTATTTTAAAATGTATAAACCATGGTGAATCCTACTAATCCTTCATATGCAAACTATAAATGTTTGGCGATATTTTTGTAAAAATATTCAAATTTCTAAAGATTTTATATAGTTTTTATAAAATTTTGGTGATTTTTAAGGTAAAATAATTTTATCCTATAGAATTTAGGCGAATCATTTTTAAAATAGTGAATCTCGTTTTTGGAAAAACCATGGAAAATTATCCCATGAGCGAAATTTAGCCCCTAAAATCATCCATGATCCTCAAGTTTGACTCCTGATAGGAAAGGAGTCAGAGCAGACTTGCAGTCTGTCATGTGAAATATCTCAAGGAGATCTTGTGCATACTTGGCCTGAGATAGTTTGACGTCTGATGCATCCTGACTGATCTCGAGTCCAAGGAAGAAGTGTAGCGGACTCATGTCTGTCATCAAAAACCTGTCAAGAAGAATCCTCTTGACTGCAATAATCACTGAAGTCGAGCACCCAGTGATCAGCAAATCATCAACATACAGAACTAAAAGTAGAATTGAATCAGTCGTCTTGAGCATGTAGACATTAGGGTCTTATTTACAACGTACAAAGTTATGTGACAATAGGTAGGAGTCCATCTTGGCATACCATGCCCTTGGAGCCTGCTTGAGGCCATAAAGTGACTTCTTCAGTCGACAAACCAAAGATAAGTCCTTCATAAATCCCTGGGGCTGCTCCATGTAGATCTCCTCAGAGAGATCATCGTGAAGAAATGAATTCTTCACATACATATGATGAACTTCCCATCCCTTGGCTGCCACAATGACAAGTGCCAATCATATGGAATCCATCTTATCTACTGGAGCAAAGGTCTCATCATAGTCAATACCATGCACCTGCTAAAAGACTTCGACAACAAGCTTGGATTTGTATCTTCTAATATGTCTATCCATTGCACTCTTGGTCTTGTATACCCATCTACATCTGACAAGTTTCCTCCCAGAAGGAATGGGAACTAGATCCCAAGCCTGGTTATCGAGGAGGTAGTTTTACTCCTCTTTCATGGTGGGTTCCCAAAATGGATTTCCAGCAGCCTCGCCATAAGAGTTTGGATCTAAAGAATGAACCAAGAAAATATGCCTGGAGAGCAATGGTTTAGTGGAGGTGAGTGCAACAGGAGGCTCCTCTAAATCAGATCGATTCCTTCTAGTATCGGCTGGATCACCAACGAGATCCTCTGCATCCTGAAGAGCAGTTTGTGCCCACTTGGGCCTCTGCTATGTCTCTGCAACTGCATCTGGATGCTCTGAATCTGCATCCAACTGTACTGACTCTGAATATGAATCATCTAAATCCTTTGAATCAGAACTCTTGTATGAAGAAGATTTTGCATGTGCATTCTCATCATCTCGGACAAGTGGAAGAATGAAGGTGTCTGCATGCGGCTGTTGAGGTGCATGCGAGACACTTTTCTCGAACTAAAAACTACACTCAATGATGAGTCGGTTCGAGGAAAGATCAATAAGCTGATATCCCTTCACACCATCATGGTATCCAACAAAAATGCACTCAGTTCTCTATGGATCAAGTTCCTTCCTCTTTTTAGAGGGAATCCTGGCCCATGCACGTGAACCAAAAATGTGAAAGTGGGTCACTTCTAGTTTGAGGCCGCTCCAAGCCTCATAGGGGGTCTTATCCTTAATAGATCTATGGGGAGATCTGTTTTGGATGTATGTTTCACAATTAAGTGCTTCATCCCATAGTATTTGTGGTAGTGACTTTGCATGCAACATGCAAGATGCCATATCCTTTAGAGATCAATTTTTCCACTCAGCAACTCCATTTTGTTGTGGAGTATAGGGAACTGTGTACTGCAACTGAATCCCTACCTCATGGAAAAGATTATGGATCTCATGATTTACATACTCTCCACTGTTATCAGTTCGGAGGACTTTGATCTTCTTTTCGGACTGTGTCTCAACTAGGGCTTTGAAATATTTGAGGTGTTGAAAGACCTCAAATTTTTGCCTGAGAAAGTAGATCCATGTAAAACGTGAGAAATCGTCAACAAAAATTAGAAAAAACCTTTCTTTGTTGATCGATGAATGCATAAAAGGACCCATGAGGTCATTTTGGATCAGATCTAAAGGTGAGGAGGCTCTCTGAGACTTTCCCTTGTCGAATTTCTCTTCAGGGTGTTTCCCGAGAACACATCCCTCACACACTCCCTTGGAGAAATGGATTTCTGGTAGACCATCAACCAATATTTTCTTGTTAAGCTGTTGAATGTATCTGAAATTCAAATGTAGAAACCTTTCATGCCAAATCCTACTACTTTCATCAGCATGAGTAAGCAGTAAACAAGAATCAGGTTCAATGAATTCAAAAAATGTATACAATCTAGACTGATGATTTACCTTACCGGTTGCAACGTTGGTGTTGGTTTTCATGTCGTAAATGTCCACGGCATTTGGTGTGAATATGAATTTCTTTTTGGTGCTAGAATTCATCATCTGATACATGGAAAGAAGGTTGACATAAATCTTGGGAATGTGCAGCAGATTCTCAAAGCTTCCGTTGGTGAATTCAATCCTTCCTTTGTCGGTGACTTCGACATAAGAGTTGTCCCCCATTAGAATAGGAGGACCTTTGCATGCATCCAAAGAAGAATATACATATTTTGAGGAAGCCATGTGATGTGATGCTCCTGGATCTATGATCCAAGCATCGAGAGAGGAATTGATGGCAATCAAGGCATGGCTAGAATTGCCTTTCTTGGAATTCAGATATTTTGGATTCTTCTTCTTGGCACCCTCGAGGATGCGATCTCCAAGGTTGTTTTGCTGAAGTATTTGAGACATCAAATCTTTTCTTTTTTCTCATGCATGCGGATTCTGAATGGAATCCTTTGTGATAGTATGTGCATTTATCCCCGTTTCTTCCCTTTTCCCCTTTGGATCCAAAGGCATCGGTGAAGGGTTTTGTGTGCCCTTCCTTCTACGGATGTGCATGAGATTTCCGCTTATATTTATCTTTAGATTTCTATTATTTGTGGCTTCCATCATGCATAGTGAGTGCATGCGCCCTTTGGCCTTTGATTGTGCCCATGTTAATGAGCTTGGTTTTCTCTTGTGTCAAGGATTCGATAAAGTCCTCAAAGGAAGGCATCTTCCAGGTGGCTCCAGAGGTAAATATGACATTATGGAATGTGAATATGAATACAGAGAATTCAGGACCAAGCTTGTAAAGAATGGTGAGAACCATTTGTTTCTCCTCCTTCGATTTATCAACCCCGCAAGCTTTGAGTTGCGACAGTAAATCCTTGAATTTTGTAAAGAAATCTTGGATATTATTGAAGATTTTTGGATCTAATGTGATAATATCCACCTGTAGAATGTGTTCCCTCATCTTATCATGTTTTCCAAATATCCCTTCCTATGTGGTCTAGGCTTCATTGGGAGTCTTACAGGAATATATATGAAAAAGGAGATCGGGAGAAATAAGACTGCAAATTGTTCTGAGTGCCTCATCCATGTGATTTACGTACTTGGATTTTTCTATGGTTGATGTCGGTTATGTATCTGTATTCAATTTTAACCTCTACAACCCTCTGGTTCAGATATGTATGGTTATTTTCTCCTTCCATGAAAAATAGTTGTAAGGTGTAAGAATGAATTCTTTTTGGAAATCCATCTTTCTGCTATCTTCAATCTTTTGTACCTGCAAAAAATTTTGGTGTAGCTTTTTCTTAGCAGTCTGTCGACTCTGATACCATGTAAATGTGTTGAACCTACATAGAATAGATCTATATAAACAAAAATACACACATTTTCATAGAGAATTGGAGAAAGAAGAAGGATATAAAGAATGAAAGAATTATCATTAACCGTTATGAATAATGAATAGTTTACACATGATATACTATGTATAGCTCAATGAGTTCGCACTGGAGGTGAAACAATGCACCATAGTGGTGGTATAGATTGATATGGACACACACCAATAGTTACAAGAGTGAACTTCCACCTAGTCTAGTCTCTCAGGCAGTTACGGGAGTGAATTGCCACCTAGTTGAGTTAACTAGTCAACTAGTCTTCAGTTAACTGACTGAACAGAGAGTAATGAGGAGTTAACTCAGGGAATCAAGGCTAATGTGCCACTTAGGTGATGTTTCCAAGGAAATTTATAATTATCATGGTGATGATCCCAATGTTGCATGGTGATAAAACCAATGCAACATCTAAACTCAACTCAACTAGTCAAACTGAAGTGTCAACTGAAAGAGAATATTCTCCAGGTGG
>JZKD02S1397565.1:0-11293 GCA_000966675.3 Picea glauca
CCCTCTAGTTGAGCTGATGAAAAATGAGTCATTTAAGAAAAACATTTTGAGCACCCTTGATCCTAGCTGCACTTTTGACTCTGCTGATATCCTCAACATTCAAGATAATCAACCTACTATTGTCCTAGGTCCTATGATTGAAGATAGGGATGAGAGATGTCCACCATTTTACATTTCTTTGAACATTCATGACAAAATCTTGCATAATTGTCTCTTAGATTCAGGTGCATCTCATAATMTGATGCCAAAGGCTGTGATGGAAGAGCTTGGTCTAGAAATCACTAAGACTTATCATGATCTTTTCTCTTTTGACTCTAAGAGAGTTAAATGCTTAAGGCTTATTAAAGATTTGGCAGTGACCTTGACCTCAACATCAATGAAAACCATGGTGATGGATGTGGTTGTGGCAGACATCCCTCCCAAATTTGGATGTCTCTTGTCTAGATATTTCATGAAAAGACTTGGTGAAACTCTGCAAATGGATCTATCATACGCCACCATTCTGGTGTTTGGTGGAGAAAACAAAAGGTTGTACAGAGAATCTCAGCTTGCATACATAATCAATGATGATCATAATCCAATCAATCACCCAATTTATTCAATGGACACAGGTATGGGTCATGTATACCTCAAATTGATGACACTCTTTCAGAATCATTATTACTTAAGCAACCCATTGTGCAACCAACAGAAATAGGTGAAAATGATTTATGGACAATGTTCTTTGATGGAGCATGTACAAGAGAATCAACTGGAGCAGGCATAATAATCATTTCCCCATTGAAGGAAACCACTCATTTGTCTTTTAAACTTGATTTTAAAGCGACTATCAACATTGCAGAGTATGAGGCACTGCTCCAAGGATTAAATGCAACCAAAGATATGAATATTCAGAGACTACAGGTATTTGGAGATGCAGACCTAATAATTCAGCAAGTAAAAAAATCCTTCCAGGCCAAACATGTTAGGCTGAAAGCCTATAGAGATGAAGTTTTGACAGTGATCCATGCTTTTACAGATTTCAAGATTACTCATGTTCCTAGAGCCATGAATGAACTAGTTGATTCATTGGCTGTTTTAGCCTGCTCTTTCATACCTCCATTACCTCCTAAATTAAACTATGAAATCCAAGTAAAGTATAGGCCATCACTCCCTGATAATGTAAAGTTTTGGAAGGTTTTTGAAGATAATGTTGAACTCACCAAATTCCTTGCAATAATGGATGAGTTTGCAGATTTGCAGATTGATTTGGAGAATGAACATGATAAAGAAGCTGAGAAGCCAAAGCTAARAAGTAAAATTGGAGCACATGAAATTGTTCAATTGTCCACTAACAAAATTCCTAAAGGATTGGTCCCTTTAGAAAGGCTTTTTGATAATAATGATGTAGCTGTCAAATTGGAAAAGAAGGAAGAAGACTCAGATGTCTTTCAGTTTAATGTAGCCAGTGAACAAGATCCTAAATATGTCAACTTAGCTTCTCATCTGTCTGAAGAACAAAAGGCTGATTATGGTGAGTTGTTAAAAGACTTTGCTGATAGCTTTGCTTGGCAATATAGTGACTTGAAAACATTCAACACTCAGATAATTCAACACAAGATTCCTTTAAATAAAGATACTAAACCATTTAGGAAGAAGCTTAGATCTTTCAGTCCTATGTTGTTGCCTACCATGGAAAAAGAGATCAAGAAATTATATGATGCTAAAATTATTATACCTCTCAGATACTCAGATTGGATTGCTAACCTTGTACCCGTCAAAAAGAAAAATGGAGAGATTAGACTCTCTGTGGATTTCAGAAATTTAAACAAGTGTTCTAGGAAAGACAAGTACCCGCTACCCAAGATGGAACACATTTTACAAAAGGTGTCAGGGTCAAGTGTGATGTCCTTTATTGATGGATTCTCTGGATACAATCAGATTGTTGTCCATCCGGATGACAAAGAAAAGATGGCCTTTACCACTCCATGGGGCACTTTCATGTATGAAAAGATGCCTTTCGGACTAATGAATGCTAGAGCTAGTTTCCAGAGAGCGATGGACATCGCATTCGTTGGAGAGAAAGACAAATTTGTTCTGATATATCTTGATGACATAACTGCTTTTTCAAGCAGCCATGAAGATCATTTGCAACATTTGAGGAAGGCATTCCTAAAATGCAGGAGGTATGGCATTTCTCTTAATCCTAAGAAATCTAATTTTGCACTTAAAGAAGGGAAATTGCTTGGACATATTGTTTCAACTGATGGGGTAAGGATTGATCCAAAAAGAGTAGAAGCCATTAAAAAATTGTCTCTTCCTAGATCAAAAAAGGATATTCAGTCTTTCCTTGGAACTATAAACTTTATTAGGAGGTTTATAGCAAACTTTTCAGCACTTACAAAGCACATTACTTGTATGTTAAGAAAGAATTCTGAAGTAAGATGGATTGAAGAAGCTAAACACTCTTTCAATGCTATCAAAGAGGCCATTATAACAACCCCTATTTTAATCAGTCCTAACTTTGACAAGGAGTTTTATATCTTTTCATTTGCTTGAAAAGATACAATTGTAGCTGTACTATTGCAAAGAAATGTTGATGATCAGGATTAGCCAATTGCCTTCTTCAGTAAAGTCTTGAGAGATGCTAAAGTAAAGTATGAACCATTGGAAAAACAAGCTTATGCACTCATCAAGTCATTAAAAGCCTTCAGGATTTACATTCTTCAAGCCAAGGTGATAGCTTATGTACCTTCAAGCTCGGTTAAATATGTGCTTATACAACCTGACATAGATGGAAAAAGGAGTAAGTGGATAGCAAAGTTAATTGAATATGATGTCGAGATCAAGCCAACAAAACTTGTGAAAGGTCAAGGCCTTGCCAAGATCCTTGCAGAAGAAAATTGTAAGTTGCTTGAGATAAATTTTGTGGGTATAAATGCATAAGACATTCAGGTTTTAGAAGACAAAGGTAGTGATAATTTGCAGGTTTCTCCTCACCTAGCTGACTGTGAATGGTACAGTCACATCATTTATTTTCTGCAGAATTTATCAGTTCCTTCAGATTTGACAAAAACACAAGGGAGAGCTTTAAAGCTCAAATCCATAAATTTCTGCATTAATGACAACTTATTGTTTTGGAAAAATCCAATAGGGATACTCTTGAGGTGCATAAACCAAGAGGAATCAACTAAAGTCATGACTGAATTTCATAATAGTGAGTGTGGAGGACATCATTATTGGAAGACTATCGCTCATAAAATCCTAAGAGCTGGTTACTATTGGCCATCCTTATTTTCAGATGTGTGTAAATTTGTGAAAACATGTGACAAGTGCCAAAGGTTTGCAGGCAAGCAACATCTAAAATCTTTTCCCCTCAAACCTGTTGTGGTCACGGGTCCTTTTTAGCAATGGGGTTTGGACTTCATAGGTGAGATTCATCCACCTTCTAACAATGAACATAAACAGATCCTTGTGTCTACTGATTATTTTACCAAATGGATCAAGGCCATTCCTACAAGAAATGCCAATCACACTGTCATCATTACTTTTCTGCAAGAAAACATATTCTCCAGATTTGGCTGCCCTAAGAGAATAGTCACAGACAATGTTGCTGCATTTAATGATAAACACTTGGTAAAATTATGTGAAGAGATGGGAATTCAGCTAGTACATTCTACTTCTTACAATCCACAGGGAAATGGCTTAGCTGAATCATCAAATAAGAGTGTAGTCAGAATCATAAAGAAGTTGCTTGAAAAAAATACCAAGGGTTGGGATTCCAAGTTGAAATTTTCTTTGTGGGCTGACAGAGTTACAAATAAAAATTCATTTGTCACATGCCCCTTCTAGTTGGTATATGGCATTGAAGCCATCTTTCCTGTTCAACTTGCACTACCAGTTGCAAATTTTTTACAAGAAGCTGACTCTGAGCGAAGTGATCTAACTAGGAGGATCCACAATTTGGTAGAGCTGCAGCAAGACAGAGAGAAACTTCTGGAAAAGACAAATTTACACCAAAGGAAGATGAAAGAAATTTTTGACAGAAAAATTAAGATAGATATTTTCAAGGCAGGGGATCTGGTTCTGGAATGGGATGAAACAAGACATGAAAAGGGAAAACATGGCAAGTTTGATGCACTCTGGACAGGTCCATTTGTCATAACATCAACGCAGCAGAACAATACTTTTGTCCTCCAAGATCTTGCAGGTGAAGAAGTATCAGGTGGCCCATTCAATGGGCGGTTTCTGAAACTCTACTTTTCATGAGGCTTTCCTTAAATCCTGCTTATTTATACATATCCTTTTCAGTTTTGTTTTTGTTTTGTTTTCGTCAATAACTCCATGCCCAATGGAATACTGAGTAAAATCAATTTTGATTTCAAGTTGTAAATAAGGCTATTGAGTCAAACTAGGTTATTGGAAACCTCACAGGGAGGTCTCCATCCTAGCTGGAGCCAAATGTTATCTCCCAAAATGAATCAGTCAATTTGTTCCTTTTTGTAGGTGATAGCATGGTCATAAATTAGGGTCCTATACAAATTTTTAGAATTTAGAAGTACCAAAATATAGGATTTAAGATGTTATCCTAGAAATAAATTGATCATCAAAAGGTCTTTTCAAAAAATCAAGAAAAATATTTTCAACAACGAACATCTATTTTGAAGTTGAAGTTAGCTTGTGAAAGCCTCAGGTTTCAACGGCTAAAGTGTACTTTCAACAACAAGCGAGCTGGTGAAAGTGTTAAAATGGGTTTTCCTCCAACGACTCCAGAAACCAAAAAAGGATACGCTGGACACACGTCATACGATCATCATGAAGAGTTAATGGACGCAAATGAGTGGTGACACCTTTTCATCACGTTCTAGCAGGACATCATGATAGATTGTGCTCACGAATTTCGTGGGGCAGACAGAGAAGGGTTTGAAGACATGACGCACTCTTAATCATCATTGCAACCAGAGGATAAAGTACCAGTTATCTGATGACATCAAATCAAATCACCATTTCCTATTTCAAATTCACGGTGTTCAAAAAATTCTATTATGGGGTTCCATATTTCATTGATAACACAGGGTCATTTTCACCAGCACCAGCCCTTTCCTTATTAAGAAGTTTACTGTTTCAACCGTGTACAAATTAGCTAGTGATTAAGTTGCAGATGGCAAGGAAGCAAGGAGGACGACTTCTGAGGAAAAAATTAGACAATTTATCTTTTTTGCAGTCTTATCCAGAGGTGCAAAAGTGTTTCTCAGACGCAGGTTGTATGACATATGTGGAATGGTTGCAGGAAGGCTATCACCAGGTGATAACATAAATTTTTTCAAAGTCATACGATGGAAAGAAAGCTACAGTGGGCTCTCTGGAACTGATAGTTGATGAAGCTGCCATCACTTCAGCAACTGGCTTACCCAGAACATGCCAAAATTGGTTTAAAACAACAATGACCAAGAATTTGGATTTTAGATCATACCTCAAGACAAAATTCCGAAGTATAACCTGAAAGAAAAGTATCCATGTTTCTTACCTTGAAGATGAATGACAAGATTTGTTCAAAGGCATTCAGTTATACTTAACCTCAGAGGGCATGTTTTAGACTCCTAGATCAATTCATAGGGAAGGTCCTTCTAAATTTGCCTTTCTTTCTTCATAGAAGACTAACCAAGGTGTGTAATAAGATCAAAGTCGAACCATTCAGCATAAAAAATTCCCTTTGTCATTATGGCCTGATTAAAATGATCATCTTGGAAGAACTGAGACAGAGAGAAAGAACTTGGCAACACTTTCTCTTCTGGGAAGGTTTTGAGACCCAAAATCAACCTATAAATGAAAAGAAGAAAGCAGGCAAGAAGCAATCAAATCCTCAGAGTAGCTCAAGGAGAAGGAGAGCTCTCCCAAAGCCACCAGAAGACAAAAATTATAGCATAAAGCTAAAAAGAAATTAGATTTTGAAACAAACTCAAAGCAATCCAAAGTAAAAAGGACAAATTCTCTAAATCTGCCATACACAGATTCAGACACAGATCCAGAAAAGGAAGATGAAAGTCCAGCCATCAAAAGTCCAGAGCACTCCATGGAACCTGCACAGGATTTTGAAGTTTTTACTACCAAAGATGAAGCTGAAACCTCAAGAAATAAGAAATCAAAGAAATCACAGAAGATTAAGGAGCCAGAGGAGATAATAGCATAACAAGAGATTCTAGAAAGGGTGATAAAGGCAAGATATAAATATTTACCAGAGAATTTTGCAAAGACCAATGTAGCTTTTGAGAAGCTGGCACATGAAAGTATAAAGGATAAGAAGAAGAAGAAAAATATTACAAAGGAATATAATAGCTTATGGTGGTTAACTAAGCGCATGAAGAGGAAAATAAAAAAGTTGAAGGCAAAAATTACCACACATCCAGATTTACAGGTGTTGGCACAGGTTGCTGTAAATTTGCAGGGAGATCAATCAAATATGCACTACCTAGCTTATAAAGAATAAGATAGATGCAATGCTCTTCCTCCATTTTTATCTCACATTCTTCACATAAAATTCTGAGTGTTTTAAACTTAGATAGATAGTATCTAATGTAAGAAAAATCACTTGGACTTAAAGTCAATACTTTATTTTCTAACTGTTGTGCTCGAATAATATTGAGTTTACCAAACACAGATTCAATCTTTTCCCAAGCTTCATCATGGTCATCAATTTCTTTAAGGTGGAACCTTAAATCATGATAGATAGACATTCTAATTAGTCCACATGCTTCGTCACTCATATTAGCCCATTTGAATTTCTTATCATAATCAATGGGTTCTTTTTACTTTCCCAAGGTAATCTGGTACAATCCTTTAGTTCTTAATAAATCCTCCATATGAGATTTCCATTGGAAGTAGTTGGTGCTGGTAAACAAAAGATTACTGGAATAAGCCATATTAGATATGTAGATAATATTGATTTAAAAACTAAAATTGATGATCTGGATGGAAATGTCTTGAAAAATTAGGTGGTTTAAAAAAAAAAGGCACTAAAATCGAACTTCGGATGTGAAAGTTATGCCCTTTTAAAAAAAGACATAAACGATAACCAAAGGACCACGTGGTGGTGTAAGTTGCTTTATGAAGTGACCCACTTTTATAAAAAGAAGTGGGGATCACTTTTACAATGAAGTTACTTTATAAAAGAAAATCTGCATGCAAAATAAATAACTCTAAAATAAAATATTAAAGCTACTTATAGTGATTCACTTTTATACTTGAAGTGAAATATACTTTACAATTGAGCATGAACTTTTTCAAAAAACGTGACAAAAAGAGAGACTTGAACTCAAGACTTGTTACTTAATAAGGCAAATTTTAACTAAATAGGCTAGTAAAACATATTGTATTGTTTAGCAATAGGGTTGTTTTTGTTGTTGAAGACATCCTTGGAGAGTGTGCTAAGAAAAAACTCTTTTCACACAAGAAAACAATTTCGCTTCTCAATGGCAACAAGGGTTAGATCTCGGTTAGCTTACCTGAAAAATGCACATTTTCCTAACTGTTTCTGATTTTTCAAGATCGCACATGGCGCGGGGAAAATATCATACACATATTTAAAAGAGTAGCAACCCAGAAACAAACAATATAAAACCGAAATAAAACCAAAATAATACTCAACAAAAATTAAAAAATGGCGTATTCAGGCTTTATACCTCTGGATCTGACTGAAATGGCCGTATCTTGGGAAAATGGAAACCTTTTCGAGTGAAAAGAAAAGTGTTCCTGACTGAAACAAGCACTCTGGACATAATGGAACAATCCTCTCATCCTATAAATGTACGAAAATGGAGATGAGGCAACTCAACTTCACAGTCTAGATCTACAACATGAGCGGGTCTTCAAATAGGCTCTGATACCATGTTCGACAACAGAGGTATTCCAACAGAGGATGAACACCTTCAGTAACCATTCACATAACCAGATCAAATAACAACACACTGATGTTTTGACGTGGTAAAATCCCTACGAGGAAACATCCACAGCCCCAACCAACGCGACCACTTGGAGTAGTTTATTAATGCAAAAGAAAAAGATTACAAAGAGATTTTACAAGAGAGTTTCTCACAATCTATTATCGACAAATGACCCTAAATGCTCTTTAAATAGAGATCATGGAATAATCAGGTGTTAAGCCACAGAACAATGGCCATTAATACGAGGAGAATATGAACCGTTGGATCACTCTATGTTGGGAACATATCATGACTGCTGGATTTCCTAACTACAAAAGCATACTAATGCATACTAAAGAAACACACTTTTACTTAACGACACATTAGACCAAGTAGATCTTAACTAACTCTTAAGTGTCTAAATATCCTAACTCTCCCCAACTCTCTTATTTCTCCAAGTAGGACTGAGTTTAATCGGGGAAACATCAACCAGACTCTTTTCTCCTAGAATGTGACTAAAAAAATCTGATAAAGGATCGAGTCTCGCCTTGGGACCCCATATTTATGAAATTCCCATAGAGAAGTTTAGGTCACCACCCAAAATGAGGCCATCAATGTTCAAAAAAGACTTATTGAGCATGGCTTCCCATAATGGAACATGACCTAGGTAAGGCCTGTATACATTTATAATCGAGAGCTCCGTTCCTAGTTTTTCTGAGCATATATTCACCCCTAGACTTGAATCAAAACCCTAAGAGTTTGGAGCCTTGAAAGTTCTATATTCCATCCAATTTCCAACCCCCTCGATCGACCTCTAACATCTGCACCTACAAACCTCCAATGTTTAAAAAGAGACTCTAGACCAGAAATGATTGTTGCATCTCGCCCCAAAGTTTCCTAAAGGAGAATGATGTGTGGCTGGTTTGACTCCACCAACCTTTGGAGGGCCAAATTTTTTGAGGGGCTCGCCACACCCCTGCAGTTGAAGGAGAGAAATTTCATTAGGGAACCCTTTAGAGGGAAGTTGATGCTCTAAGTGCCCCAAATATGGATAATTGTTTCCCAACTTCCATATCCACCAATGCCCTATTCTGAGCCTTCGATAGGTGGTATTTTCTTCCGTGAACCTTGCCTCTTAAGGGGAGCAATGGATTTTTTCCCAGGTCCTCCATCCTTCTACTTATGTCTCATGAAGCAGGAATGGGTCTATTCCCAAGCTGATAGGTCACCACATATTCCTACAAATCATTGGAGGACTCAAGATCAATGATTACAACTTTGGAGGAGGCTTTGGCCTTTTCTTGGGCTAGGGAGCATTTGGCAATGGATGGGCTAGGCATAGAGAAAAATGTCAAACCCAAAACCCCAAAGGGAAAGGTAGTATTTTTAAGGGACTCCGTCTAATCCCTACCCAAAAGAGATAAATAATGAATCAATATATTTAAAGAGGGATGGGAAGAAGGGAGCATGCCTAGTTGGGAAGTGATTCCTTACTCGAGTTGATTGTCCAGACTCAGGGATTGGCTCTGGACTAAATTTAGGAGAAATATGAAATGCTTGCTCTTTTCTTCTTGATACATCCTCCGGATCCAAGGAAGGCCCAACAATTGTCCCCACTCTGCCCTATTTTCCTGAGGTTGACGACGTATCCACCTCTTCTTAAGTCATCGCCCTCTTTTTTTGAGTCAGCGTTCGAAGACCTCTACTCTAGCCATTAAATGGAAAATGACATTGATTGGCAATATGGCCATGGTTATGACAACGATGACATCGAAAGGGGATGCCATCATAATCTAGTTTATGAAAATAATGCTTGTCCTCCAACACTAGTTCCAATTCTTCTACCAAATACCCTCTAATATCCAAAGAGACTAGAATTCTAGCCACTATCAATTTGCCTGAGGTAAATAAGACATGTATGCCTTTAAAAAATTCCCCATAACATTTTCAAGATCATTAAGAATTTCTTTGGTCCAGAACTGAGCTCGAAGTTCTGGAAATTGGACCCAGATTGGGGTTACATCCAATCTTTCTTTATTGGCGTTGAAAAAAGGGGTCCATTTTTTGAGTAGAATATGGGAGGAGTCAATACTCCAAGATTTTTTCAGAACCCACTCTACGTCCTCGAATTTCTCAAATTTAAAGAGAAACCAACCCTTTGCAAGATATTGCATCATGGGAGGATGGACAAGGGCTTTGGACCAGGGTTGGAAACCCAAACCTTTAGGATTTTGATACTGAGACAACGTCCTCTCTCCCTACTAACGATGACTGTAGCGACCATGTCCACTACCTGGGGTATCTTAATGTCCTTCCCTAACACCAATTTTATAGCTCACCCTATAGATTTGATACACTTATTTTTCATGCAACGCGCAACTTGGATTTTGACTGTTGCACCAGATCCACCATCTCTTGGTAAAGATCCCCTCTCCTTGTTGGTCTGAAAGGTTCGCTCCACCTCCTCAAAAGCTTCCCCATTGTTGCGATTGGTTGATAATGCCAACAAGGATTCAAGGAAGCCCGTAGGGTCTAAGAAATCTTCCTCACCAGTTCCAAAAGAGAGAGGGTTTCGATTTGGGACAATATTTGTGGACCAACCTTGTGGCTCCCATCTATACTTTGGGTTCTCCTCCCAACTGGATCTACTGACACGAGGGTCAGAAACCACCGAAGGACCAGGGTCTTTAGGACTGGTAAGGAGAAATCCTTCACAAAGAGATGAGTTATCCAAGAGGTAAACTATCATCCATTCTGTAGGAGAGGAGACTAAGGAGAAAGCTCTAGAAAAATTCCATGGAGCTTCTGAGGAAGGGAAATCCAGGGATATGGGCCCAACAACTAGGCCAGACCCATAACCTAGATCCGAAGGAAAATATTGAGGGGGGAGATACATACTGGTCGGGAAAGTGCTAGAAGAGGGCATGGCTCCCAAGGTTGAGGCAACGTCTATCTCCATACGATCTCCCATCCTCGTAGCAACAAGGCTCGAACATGAGAAAATATATGACTAGTGGATAGATGGCATCGTCCAGATCATCCGCCCTTCGATCAGATCTAGACAAAAATCTAGGAGTTCCTCTTCCCCGTCCATGGGAGAGGATGTAGACCCACTATCCACTGCTTACTGACAAAGAGCTCATAAATGTTAACTACGAAGAGAAGCAACTATTCCCTTTCACTCGCTGATGGAAAAAACTCGAGGGGGACTGAGGCTAGGGATACTGTAGACCCTTTTCAAATTAGATTTATTTATTTATATATATTTTTTTTTCCAGGAAAACAAATCTATATTTTTATTAAGATGACAAGAATATAATATCATATGCCCATGCTATTAATAAGTGATTTTAATCCCTTTACATGACATTCTTATGTCTGATCCATCATCACAA
>JZKD02S1397576.1:0-11293 GCA_000966675.3 Picea glauca
TACTTGTAAAGAAACCCCCTTTAACTTTAGTTGACCCCTTGCCCAATCTTAGGCACTAGTCTTAGTTTCCCTAGGAAAAAGTTTGCTTCACATGCTAACCCTTGCACCTTGCATTTTTGCTTGTGCATCTTAGGATTAGAATCCCCCAAGCCTTAACAAATTAAAACTAACTCCTAGAACTTAACTCTAAAACTAATCTAGAAACTAGGGACTACCCCCCTTGGCTTCCCTAGGAGTGAGCCTAGACAGAAGAGGTTTTGGTCAAAGTGACAGCATGGGCTGTGAACCTAGGCATTGTGCCTCCAAGGACACACTAAGTGAGTTGGACTTAGCTCACGTTTGCAAGTGTGTATAAGGACGGCAACATTCCCAATTGTTGAATGACCTTGAGCCCATGAATCCAGCATACAGTTGTTGAGGCACTTGTTATTCATCAGCAAGGTCATGAAGAAAGGTGGGTATTCATCATACTGGACCTGAAAGTGATCATCTTGTAACAAAATAGGAGGGTCCATTGGTCCATCTGATCCTTTGAAGAAATTATCAAATCTTTCCTTGTCGGATGTTACCTTGATGATTTCTCTTAAGGGGATGGTCACATGCATCTTGGATAATGCCCCTTCAAAGTCAAATTTTAAGCCCACTCTTTCAGTCTTGGGAGGGTTCTTAGGAAGGAGAATGTTCATGGGTGGAGGCCTTGTTTGGGCTACTGCAGGATTGGTAGAGAGAGGTTGGTTTAGCTTCTTTTGTCTAGTATACACCTGGAATTCTTGTTTTTTCAATTTCTCTCTTGATTCTTGGTCCAAGTTATTTATCACCTCTATCCTAGCCTTCCCGGTTGCTTCTTTTATGCCCTCTTGATGTTCCTCGAGGGAAATATTAAGGAAGATCTGGGGGCCTTCTATGGTATGGTTCATTAGGTTTACTTGGTCATGGCCTCCATTGTTGTAAGGACATTCATGCTCCCAGTGTGACTCACTGCATTGCAAACACCAAGGTTTTTCATCCACCACATTTACAGGAGCTAAAGTATTTGGGACCTCTTGATCATTCTTTGGTCTGAAAACTTGATTCCCTTTCTGGAATTGACCCTTGTATGGAATCCTAGGGGCATGATGTTGAGCCCTTTATAGGTTGACAATCCTATTCATCATTAGTTCTTGGGTTTTTACCATGCCATCTACAGTCATCTGCAACTTTGCCAAGCTAGCACTAATGTCCGAGGCAGGCTTGGCATTGTGGACTATCTTGGGTTTAGTGTCCATTCTGACTCTTGGGGCTGAGAAAGGTTCAAATTTGGATGATAGAAGGTTGTCTTCGATCTTTGTGGCTATTTCTTGAGCTTCTTGGATCGTTTGGGGGTTCTTATCTCTGAGTAGATACCCTAGTTGACCAATAAAGGCTTTGGTATAGATGAAAAGAAGGAAACTGTGAGTTAGATGATGACTCAAAGGGATTTTTTGCAACAGGGTTTCAAACCTACTATGGAATTCTCTAATGGTCTCATTCTCTTGTTTCACGAGGTTATTGAGCCTTATCAGTAGCATGTTGGGGTCTTCCTTGATACTCCATCTTTTAAGAAAAACTTCTTCTAACTTATCCATGGTTTTAATACTGCCATCAGGAAGACTATTGTACCAATGCCTTGAGCCATCATGGAGGGTAGCAGAGAACAGTTTCATAGCCAAGTCTTCAGCATCGTCATTAATGGGATGAAGCTGGAAAAATGCCCAAAAATTGCTCATGTGATCCTCGACACTAATTGCATCATTACCGGTGAATTTAGGCAGCCATTTCTCATACTTGGGGGGCATTTTCTTAGGGTATCCTGGTATAGCTGTCATGTCTAGCATTTTGAAAAGATTGGATGACCATTGTCTTTGGTTATTGTCTTGGGTTGGTTTGGTGGTCTGAGTTCCCGTGCTAGACATTGTATTTAAAGGAAGACTACCTTCCAAGAGTCATTTTACTACAGGAGAGTTTCGGGGAGGCTTTCTTCTAAAGGATTGGGGAGGATTGTTGTACCTCATGGATTGTGGATTCGCCAGATAATATTCTTGAAATTATCAAAGGAATAAGGGAATCACCCTTAGTGGAGTCGCCAGGTAAGCTTGTAAAAAAAAAAATCTTGAGAAAAGGCTTACCGAAAAAGTGTCGTTTTGAGGAGAATTGACTCAGTGTTCCCCGACAGCGGTGCCAAAATGTTATCGCACAATTTGTTCTTTGATAGAAGAGAAGGTAAATGGAGAGAAAATTGGCGTAATGGGAGACTATCCTATCACTGCCACCTCAATAGGATGTCCCTTTCTATTTAGGGTGGTATGCCCAGGGGAGACGTCCCCGGTGACCTGGGTTTTGAGAAGGCAAAGTCAAAGTAGCTAGGTAAAGGTCCCCTCTCACAAGTCACCACCGATCAGAAAGTCCGGTTTTAATAACCAATGAAGAGATAATATGTCAGAAGTGTACCTCCCAGAACAAAGCAACAAGAAAACTATATATTTGCAAGTGCACTTGCTGGTTAGCACTTCATAAAACCATGGACTTTCTTAATAAAAGCAATCTGTTGAATATGGTGAAGCAAATAGAAATATTATAACAACAATGTTTATAGAGCAATATTTCACATAAAATGTCTTGAAACTAGCTTCAAAATGACTAAAAACCATTAACCATTGAAGTCATAACATTAGCATTTGACAGAAGCACATAAGACAAAGTATAATTCAGCCTTTACAATTGCCTTTTTGAGCTTTTAATGCTGCATCTAATGGTTGCAATTTACTTTAGTAACAACAACAATGTTGTTAGTAGGTCAAGCTATTCTAGGGTTAGAAAGTGTTAGTAGGTTGTTCAAAGAGTAGGTTTTGAAGGTTGTGTTGATAAATTACTCTTAGTAAGGACTTAGACTAGTGCTTTCTTAGGGAAAATGGAGTCAATAAAGTGGCAGAAAATGTTTGAAGGTAAGAGATGATAATAGGGGAGCCAAAGACAAGAGGGGTTGATAATTGAAGTTTTGGTAAGACAAGGCTTCAACCACCAAACCCTAGGGGAAAATGACTACTAAGGTGTAGGTAACCCTAGGCTTTAGTAGATTTTCCTCCCTCTATAACTCAAAGATGAAGCAAATGACGGATAAGATGAAGCAATAAGTGTTAGGGTGTTGCAATGGCAAGGCCCTTGGCTATGGCTTCAAGAAAAATAGCTTCTTGGCAAAATCTAGTAGGTGAATAACTATTGAGATAAGGACAATAACATGTGCTTAATCTCCTAGGGTTTTAAACTAGCGATTTCATAATTTTAGTAAAATGAAAAGTAAAAATACTATAACCATTCAAAGGAAAGAAGAATTGCATAATTTCACTTACATTCACCAAGAATAATCTAGCATATGCCCTAATTGAAGACTTTCCACCAAGAAAATGCCAAAAAACACCAAGATTAGCCTCCTCCAACAAGTGCGCACTAAATTTCAGTCATAAAACCATAAGTAGGGCGCAAATTTCAGACCTCACAAGTGTGAGTGAAAGATGATGAAAAATAAGGAGGATTTCCCCCCTATTTATACAATACTAATGACCAAAATTAGGTCAAAAAGGTCGACATGGCTAGTTACAAATAATATCCAGTTTTTACATTAAATATCATAATTAAACCCTAAAACATGTTTCTAACATGACGTCATGCCCCTTTAGGGTGACGTTAGGCCCTTTTTGGGCAACGTTGGCCTCCTGGAGAAAAACGTTAGGCCTCCTTGGGCCTCAGGAACCTGCCACACATGCCACTTGGCACACAACTGTCTCCAAAACATCCCAAAACGTTGGATGATGTCATGGGTGACCTGTGTGACGTCATGGGCCTTCCAAGGCCTACATCATAGTGGAAAGGGCACAACCCCCCTGGGTCCAAGCCTACCATATTGCCCCTGGTGAAACGTCCTCCTCTCTCTCTGGTGCAATCCTCTAATCTGTCTCTGCCCCTTGATGGGGTCTCAACATCCATCTGGTGGGATTTTAGCCCCATGGAGGTCTGAATTAATCATCTCCCCATGTGTACCTGTCCATCGGGTGTGGCCCTGCAACATCAACAGATACACCCTCCACGGGCTCACAAGTCACAAGGATCATAGCAATGTCAATCACATCTAATCATCAAGTTATTAAACATGTGCATAAAACCCCTTTTACCCGGACAAGTGCTCAAAAACATTATGCTAATCTGCAAGCCAAGTTTGGAGGGGACACTAGGACGTCCTATTGGGCTAATGCTCAGTGGATGTGGGATGTTCCTGGGAGAAGTCAAATCCAGGCCATGTGAGTGGATGAGGTGGTAAGGGATGTCTGGGCAAGGAGTGCAGTGATAGTAGGGAAATGTATGGCTTACTTGTGGGTGCCTATGAAGAGGGTGAGTTGCACCTTGTCATGGATGCAAATGTTTCTAAACCCATTCGATCCTTTTATCTTTGATTCTTATTGTTTTTTCTTTCAAGAGGCTAGTTAGGGGACATTGCCCTGGAATGGTGACCAATGGTGGAAATGTTACCCACAAGCACTTCAAGGAGATGAGAAGGTTGGCTCGTGATGAGACCCCCTTTCTCTTGGCTATGCCACCAAGAGCCATTACCCTGGCGTGGTGACCAGCTGTCAGTAGTGTCATACCGCTACATGCCCATGAACCTAATAGGTTGGCTCGTGATGAGACCCCCTATCCTCTAACTAGGTATTGTTTTATTATTTTTATGGGTCCCTCTGCTTCTTGCTAAGAAGCTTTTTATTGCTTTCTCGGGGATCCCTGGGCGAAGCATCTCAAGGTTTCATTCTTTTGGATTTTATCTTTTGCCAGCTACTTTTACCCTCTCAGCCTTTAGCCCCTTCTTCCCACAAGGTAAGGTACAACCCTTAGATAATTGGCCAATCCAATGCTAGGACCAGTGTAATGGGATGGATGAGCGGGAAAAAAATGAAAAGTGGTAAGTATGGTGGGAGCGGACGATGGCCTATCATGAATCCCCCAGTGGCAACTCAAACCTTATGGGTACCAACTTACTAGGGCATCCTGTCATTCCCCCCAGGTATGGTCAAGTGTGTAATATCCCTAGGTCGAACCCAATTGTAAATGTAAATGAAAATGTACTTAAGCTGGTGAGTTGTTTGATATCATTTTGTATGCACCTTTCATGCCATAGTGCACGCATGTACTGCGCAGTTAAATGATTAAGTGTGCACATTTTAGGATACCGCGCACAACATCTTAAGTGCGCGCAATATTGAGGCCAGGGAGCCTTTGTGTATATGTAGTGTTTTATAGGCTAGTGAGCCAATTATTATAAGCTAGGAGGCTTATGTTTGTAATAGGCTAGAGAGCCTAGCTGCTAAAGGCCAGTGCGCCTATTTTTGTATATGTCTCATCATTAATATAAAATACATCGTTGTGCGCAGACCGACCACGATAAAAGAGTATGGGAGACTAAATTCCACTAGTTAGGGAAAGGGGGGGCTAAAAGTTAAGGAAAAGGGGCTAAGCTAGAGAGCTTAAGCCAAAAAGGAATATTATATTAATATTTCTTAAATCATGAAGTATGGATAATTATTTTATCCTAAGTTCTAAGGAGGGGGACAAGTGGGCCAAAGTAGCTCCCAACATGACAAGTGTCAAGTTGGGAACATGCATACATATAGTTTGGACTTAGTTCATTTTCCTATGATTCCTTCCATCATTCATTCATCCATTTAGCCATTCCACTATCATTCATTCATGCAGTCAGTTGTCCTCCGTACCTTCCTATCATTGTACCTGAACCTGTATCTGTATCCATACCTATTGGTGTACCTAGTTAGCTTGGGAGTTGGACTGAAGAAGCGGGTTGTCAGGCCCGTGGGATATTGAAGAGGCAGGTTGTCAGGCCCGTGAGCAATTTCTCTCTGGGTGAGAGAATTGTTGGGAATTGATTTCATGAAGGTGCTAAACTGCAGCTATAGGGCTCTAAGACTTCCTGTCCGACCTGTTGCTGAAGCTCGAAAAGGAAGTGAGGCAGTCGAAGGACTGTTGAGCAGAGAAGGGGCACACTTCCTGGGGTGGGACAAGCATGTGGGGAATCAGGGACTATAGGCGGTTAGTTTGAGTTGGCACCTGTGACGGAGTCTTTCCTGTTGTCTATGATCGATTAGCTTGGTTAGGAATCCCTTTACCCACGTGGAGTTTAGTCCCATCTCGGGGGTGACCCACTGTTGAGAGTGATGAGCAATGTGGTCTAAGGCTGAGAGGTTCGTGAAAGGTCTGCACGCAGCTGGTGATATTCTTACCAAGATAAGTGTCAATTGTGTGATAAATTGCATGTTGCATTATTATTTACATGTTTATTTTTATGGGTTTATCTTATGTGTGGTTTATAATTGTCTTTATATTTATGGGTATTGCCTGTATATGTTGCATGTATATGTTTATTGTTATTTTAGTATGAATCTGTGCATTCACAGGATGTATTTGGCTATTTACGTTTTATATATAAAGTTCTGCAAGAGTTCTGTGTGTATATGTGTTAACTGCATGCAGTTCGAAAAATATATGTGGCATAGCTCAGTTAGATGTTGGGTATGTTACAGTATGTCGAGCAGAGAAAGAATGTATTTTCTGGAGTAGCATGGACCGCCCTGGGTGGCCGAAGATGTTACAATATGGTATCAAAGCTTCATTTTTCAGCATTGAGCCTCAATGGGCCAAGCAAGTTGAGTTGAAGCGAAATGTCACAGAGGATCGATTTTGAAGTGGCCAAATTTTCAATTACAGAGTGTCCATGGTAAAAGTAACAACAATTGCACAGAATTGGGCAAAAGCCCCAATTTTCGTTGTTAAATTCATGGAAAAATTGAGAAATTCGTCCATGTGGTGAGATATTATTGATTTAATATCTGTTTTAGCAAATTCAGACCTGGAATTGGTTGAATTTGAAGTTACAGTGAAGCCATGACAGTTGGAGCGAGATTAGTAATTAAAATTCTCAATTCGTGAATTGAGTTTGGGAAAAAATCGTTCCAGAAATGTCAAACCACAACGATTTGTTGTTGAAGAGGATGAACTGGTGTTATCGGGGTGAAATTGAACAATTTCATAGTTATAAAATGTCTATGGTAAAAATTGGGGAAAAAGTTAGGAAAAAGCCCCAATTTCTGCAGTGGAATTCACAAGGAATTGATGCACATAAAAATGAAGGTGCATAGGTGGGCGCACTAGAAATGCATGATGCGCAATGAAAAGCTTGTGATATGTGGAAAAATATTGGCGTGCTAGTGCGCACGCTAAAATTTGGCGTCGCGCAAAAAATATTGGCGTGCGGGCGTGCGAGCTAAAATTTGGCACTACGCAGAAAATATTGGCGTGCGGGCGTGTGGGCGCGCGCACTAAAATTAGGTGCCACAAAGAAAAATGTTGGCGTGCGGGCGCGCGCGCTAAAATTTGGCGTTGCGCGGAAAAATTTTGGCGTGCGGGCATGCGCGCTAAAATTTGGTGCTGCACGGAAAAATATTGGTGCGCGTGATAAAATTTAGCGTTGCGCGGAAAAATATCGGCATGCAAGTGCGGGCGCTAAAATTTGGCATTGTGCGGAAATATCGGCATGCAGGTGCGCGTGCACTAAATTTAGCATTACGCGGTGCGGATTGAGTGATGCATGCGTAATACTGGTGCACGGTGTGCATACGCATAATAAGGTGTGCGTTGTGTGCACACACATAATAATGGCGCGTGTGGTGTGCGCAGTATTGGCAGAGCACAAAGGAACCTTATTGGTGCGTGTGCAATTTGGATATATGTTGTCGCACGACGATTTAGTTAATGGTGTGCACGGAGTACTGGTGTGCGGTGGGGGCATACTAAACTTTGGCATGGTGCAGCGCGTAGAGTGAAAATTGTGCGTGGTGGATATTAGCACGTGGAACAAAAAAATTGTGCGCAACGAGTATTAGTGCATGAACCAAAATTGTGTGTGGTGGATATTGGTGTGCGACACAAAAATAGTGTGCGTCAGTTATTGGCGCGACAAAGAAGTGAAGCACAGTGGTTATAGGTGCGTGGAGCATGAATTACCTTGTGGTGTTGCTACGCATGCTAAATATGGGTGTACAGGTTGAAATTTGTTCGCGCGAAGTCGTTTGGAGGGTGAACAACAGGAGAAACTAGCAAATTTCTGCGACATTTTATACTATTTGAACGTCATCTTTTTGCAACGCGTTTTTGAGGCCCTTAACAGCATTTTTAGGTACTCATAAACGACGAGAATAGAGTGTACCAAGGTACACTCTGTCTCTACAGCACAAATAAAAGAGCTTGGAGAGATCTTTCTAATGGTGTAAACCGTTTGTCAAACGGAGCTTTTATGAGAAAGTTACAGCACAAATAGTGGAGGGTAAATTTTAAAACCCAACTAACTTCGAACAGCCATAACTTTCTACTCCGGAATCAGATTAAGGCGCAAGAGTAGTCAATGGAAATCTATTGAACCATAGAAGACAATCCTAGAGCTGAATTAAATTTCGGGGCATGTTAAAAATGTTTAAGATGGCAAAGAAGGTACATGTAGCATTCCAGACCAAAAACACGAATTGGCCTAGAACTTCAGCAAGCTATAACTAGCAGCCCAGAACCCAGAAAGAGGTGAAACTTGGACGAACTATCCAAAATATGTATATGAAAAAACCCAAATGAGATCCTACAAAAAATCCAATGGAGTAGGTGCAAAAATGCATAATTACAATGCAAAGTTACACCAAATTGAAGTGTGAACAAAAAAAAAAATAAAGGGCAATTTTCAAATAACCATAACTTTCTGCTCAAGACTCAGAATTGAGCATGGGAGCAGGCGTTGGAAAGGTGTTGGACAGTAGAATATAAATATTCACCCAAAAAAATGATCTGGGCATTCAATTTTCAGGAAATCAAAAGAAGGAATTTTGATATATTATTGAACCAAAATGGTTCATATTTTTCATGAAATTGTTGAGTCAGTTAACCTGACAAAGTTTTGTTGGCTGCACATTTTGCAGATTTAACAACAACTAAATCAGATCAGGATCAACATAAAGTCTAGAGGAATGGAAGATGCACAGGGGACTTACAACCAGGAAGATGAGATCAGAGGGATGGATGTCCATTTAGGCATTGAAGGAACAAACTCCAATGGACATGGAGAAGGAAGGGATGAAAACATGAATATGGTAGAGACCATTAAAAATTTACAGAGGGATGTCCAAAGCCATAAAGCTGATAATGAAAGGCTTATGAGATCCAAAGAGCAGCAAAAGGACTTCAACATGAAGTTAATGCAGAGATTGAACCGAATAGAAAGGAAATCGGATAAGGAGAGTGGCTCAAGCAAATCAGGAAGTCACAGGTCTCCTAATGAAAAAAGAAGAGCCAGAAGTGTTAGCAGACATCACCGTCACTTCCCGAGGCATTCCAACAAGAGAGCACACAGAAGTTCAAGTCCATCCCCTGTCAGGAAGCATAAGAGGTATGGGGTGGATGAGCTACGAGGAGAAATGAACAAAATCAAACCTCCTATATTTGATGGTGAGCACAAGAAGGATGAAAATGCAGAGACATGGTTGTTGGGCATGAGAAAGTATTTTCAATTGCATAATTATTCATTTCATGCAGAAGGAAGAATTGTCATCTATCAACTCAAGGGTAAGGCATCCATGTGGTGGGATCAGCTTGTGCAGGTGCAACACATTAAAGAGAAAAGTGTTACTTGGAGGGAATTCAAGAAGTATTTTGAGAAGAAATACTGGATTAAGAGATATTATGACAAGAAAATGAAAGAGTTCTTTGAACTCAAGCTTGGGAGTATGACCATAGATGAATATGAAAGAAGGTTTTTAGAACTGTTGAAGTATGTTTCTTTCATCAAGGATGAGACAGTTAAGATTCGGAGGTATTTTAGTGGATTGTCGTCATTCATCAGTGACAAAATATGGTATGATGATCCCAAAACCTTGGAGGAAACCATACGGCGAGCTAAATGCCTATATGATCAGCAAAAAGCAAGGCCAACTTTCCAAAAATCTTGGGAAGACAAAAATAAATTCAATATGGATCAGAGGAAAAAGGGAACTAAGCCACCATTCTTTAGAAATAATCCTCAGGAACAGCCAACTTCTAGAGAACCCAGAACGATTGAGACAGGGAGTCAAAGGCCAAGGCAACCTCTTATTCAATGTTGGGGTTGTAAAGGAAATCATATGTTCAGAGATCGTCATCACAGAGGTGAAAAAGTGAGGATTGTTCACAATGTACAGCAAGTTGAAATAGTGGAGAACATGAGCAGAAATGTACCAAGGATCTATGCAGCCCTGGACAAAAAACAAGTAGAGTATCAGTCACATATGATTGAAGTGGAAGGTATGATCAACAACCAAATCATTGTTATTTTAATTGATTCGGGAGCTAGTCATAGTTATGTAGATCCTGAGATGGTGGAAAGTTTTCATTTGCCAAGAAGCAAGCAGGGAAAATCTTGATTGGTGCAGTTGGCTACCGGAGCCAAAAGAAAAGATAATAAAATGGTTAAGTCATGTCTTATGGACATGAATGGACTGAACACCAGGGCAGATTTGAACATCTTACCTTTAGGTTCCTATGACTGTCTAATTGGGATGGATTGGTTGGACCAGCATCATGCTATCCTAGACTATCATAACAAGGCATTTACTTGCTTGAATGAGGAAGGGAACCTAAGGAAAGTGCAGGGAATTCCCAAGACAGTGACCATCAGAGAAATTTCAGCATTGCAATTGAAGAAATGTTACAGAAAAGGGTGTCAAATATTTGCAACTCATATGGAAGAGACACCTAAAGATAAGGTGTCAAATTTGGAAGATCATGCAATCCTGGAAGATTTTGAAGATATGTTCAAGGAGGTACCAGGACTACCTCCAAAGAGAGATATTGATTTATCTATAAATTTAATGCCTGGAGCAGCTCCAGTGTCAAAGAATCCTTAAAGAATGAGTACACCAGAGCTGAAGGAGTTGCAAATGCAGCTTGAAGAACTTCTGAAGAAGGGGTATATAAGCCCAAGTGTGTCACCTTGGGGTGCCCCAGTCTTGTTTGTGAAGAAGAAAGATGAGACATTAAGATTGTGCATTGATTTCAGACAGTTGAATAAAGTGACTGTAAAGAACAAGTATCCTCTGTCAAGGATTGATGATCTTTTTGATCAATTGAAGGATGCAAAGATATTTTCAAAGATAGATCGCAGGTCAAGATACCATCAGGTAAGGATTAAAGAGGAAGATATCAG
>JZKD02S1397587.1:0-11293 GCA_000966675.3 Picea glauca
ATTACTGTGACATAATACTTAACAAGATGGGCAGAAGCAACACCAGTCAGACTACAACGCAGATGCAACAACACACTTCTTGTTTGAGCAAGTGATCACCAGATTTGGATGTCCAGGGATTTTGATGAGTGACCAAGGCACTCACTTTATCAATAGTACCATCAGGGCTATGACTAAGGAGTTTGAAGTCTATCACCAGAAGAGTACACCATACCATCCTTGGGCAAATGAACAGTAGAAGCCTTCAATAAGATCTTGGAAAATGCTCTGACAAAGATCTGCAATGTCAACAGGGATGATTGGGACTTGAAAATACTAGCAATACTATGGGCATGCAGGACCACATGTAAGAAGATGACAGGAAAAACACCATTTAGGTTGGTGTATGGGAAGAAAGCAGTGGTACCATTAGAATTTCTAGTCTGTGTGTAGCAGCAATTACCAACATGAAACAAAGGGGCGCAGTAAAGGAGAGGTTGAATCAACTAATGGAGATGGAAGAGGATAGGATTCTGGCAGGATTTCACCAGGAAGTACAGAAAGAAAGAGACGAAGCCTAACATGATAGACATATTAAGAAGAAGAGTTTTAAGGAGGGAGACCTAGTCCTACTCTATGACAATAAATATTTTAAACATCCTGGTAAATTTAGAATGCATTGGCTAGGGCCATACGAAGTAAAGACTGTCACAGATGGGGGATCTGTATAGCTAAAGGACTTAGGAGGAATAGAACTGAAAGGAATGGTCAACGGGAGTCGACTGAAATTGTACAGGAACAGTCGACCTCCTAACCCTTAGAAGTTACATTGTAGTGAGAAAGGCATGTATATAGTGTACTATAACAGAGATTAGGATAGAAAAATGAGAAAAATAAATAAAAAGGAGAAAAAGAGGGAAAAAGAAATACAAAAATAGAAAATGGAAGAAAAACACAAATTGACGCAGAAGTTGACTAAACCATAAGTAAGTGTGGAAAAAAATGTCGTGCGCATTAATTACCACGACAAACATCACAAGATAGTGCGTAGGAAAAATTAAAGTTGGCACAAATGCATGTAAAAAGTGGAAAATGAATACAATCGGGTCTATAAAAGGTGGAAAGCACACGTTTATTCCACACTTAGCGATTTTCGAGCACGGAGCGAGAAACAGAGTGTGTGCTCTAGCTAGCAGTTTACGCAAAAGCAAGCAAGTGTGTGAACTTGAGACAGGATGACTCCACCAAAGTTTGACACATCAGGCCAGTACATTCGGGTTACTCGACAGGGCCAGAGGTGCAAGGAAAGAATGCGACAACATGAGAACATGGTCGAGATGGAAGACGTAACCACCTCGGCCACATAATCAATTATCCCAACATGAGTCGAGGAAGAGACCTCCACAGCGTAGCAAGGAGAAATAGGGAAGATCTCTAGGGCTCAAAACGATATTTCAAACCCTAACCCCGAAATACCTACAAAACCTGATGAAACAATGGGACTGTAACAGTCCAATGAACATGAGGAGGTGTTGGTCAAAGACATCATTGACCAACTAAAGTCTAGATGGGAAGAAGAGGATGCAGACGCAATAGAGGTAGGAACATCTGTTGTGGGATAGAAACGAAAGGCGTAAGACGCCATGGAGATTACACTCCCCTATCTCCCAGACCCGGTCATTGTTGTGGATGATATGCTGGGAAAGGTACCTAAGCTTAGGTACGTCGACCATGATATGCGCGATGCGGCCAAATTCCCAGATTTGGCCAAGAATAATTACTTCATAATCACAGGGGAAATTGGAACCCTAGGCAAACCCATCCTTGAGCCCGCACAGTGGATAACTGGGCTATACAACTCGAGCATTATCAACCTACTGGACATTCAACATTTTGGGTGCGGTAAGAATGTTGGGCTCTATGTGAAACATCTAGTCGCCCGCTTCCGTGGAGGAATCCTATGGATGGATAGACCAGTACAAATAGATGTGGCAATGATTTCCAAGATCACAGGACTTCCCACAATTGGCACGCAACCAGAGGAATACCTAGATAACAAGGCACGTGAAAAATAAATAATAGAATAGGTTAAAGCGTAGTTTGGAACTACTCAAGGCAAAAGAGGAATTGTCATAAAGGATATCAATGACAATGCAATAAGGTTTTCCATCAAGTTGATGGCTTGTAAAATTTTGAGGAAATTCCGCAGAGAGGAAGCTTGAGCATGCGTTATTGCAGCAATCGTGCAGTGCACGAAGAGGGTCATGTTCAGCTGGGCACCATACCTGTTGAACCAGTTCATAATAGATTGTCAAGATGCACAAGATAATGGAACCGAATTCCATTAATCATGGTTGATCATCCTGAGAGCTTTGCAAGGTGGAAAAAGCCAAACTTCTCAACATTCTTGGATAGGATGGGGAAGTGTTATGTGGCTAGATACGAGTCCCTCTAGTAGGCAAAGGACAACAAAACATAGTAGGAAAATAACATTGTTTTTGAAATGTTGCTAGAAGAGATACAACGACACACAATGAATGTGTGGCGCATACCGATGCAAGTAGTGTAGGAGACAAATGGGATAGCCAAGTTTAAGGAGTATAGGCATCACGTATGTCTCCAAGCTTCCAGGGATCCCAAGAAGGCATGGCTCGAGATGTAGTATTGCATCATGAAAGAGGAAGTGGACTGGATAATCAACGACTAGCCTGCACAGTGGCAGCTACTAGTAGCAAAACCAACCGCGAGGACATGAACAACACGATCCTCTAGTCCTAAGGACAAGGCAGAAGCAAGAACTTCAATGAGAACAGGTAGCATGGATGACAATACTAGAACAACTGTAGCATAGACTCATCCAAATGGGAGCAACGTAGTACCAAAACGGCCAAGGAGGACACCGACAGTAGCAAGGACATGAAGCTAGCCACAGACTGGGAAGAAGGATACTTCACAGGATGGAGAAAAAGGAACCCAGGTTACAACAAGTGGGGCACATCCCTCACATACAGTAAGGAAGCCCACGCAGGAAAAAGAGGTGCACAAGAAACACAAATATGAGACAGAGGACCCAGACATCACCTTGACAGAGGCTGATGCGGAGCTAGTTGTGGACAAGGTCCAAGACAAGGGTGAAGAAGTAGTCAGAATTACAGAAGTGCAGTGCTAAGAAATCATGGGAAAACTCTTAGAGTTCCATGAAAATATACAACAAATACAAATCCAGGAAGGATCACAAGCCACCACGCAACAACGGGAAAAGATAGCGGTCGTTGACGCAAAAAGAAGCAGAGGAGACAGTGCAGTTCGTAGTCCATGGTAGGGAGACATTTATGATAACGCATCAAATGATTAGATTCGATTAGGAGACTACGTAGAAACCCTTGGAGGAGGTGGAACAAATGGAAATGGTCATGGCATGAATACCCACTGAGAAATTATACGAACTCCAATCTAGTGTCATGCAAGAAATGCAATCCAGGGCCTGGATGAATGCAACAAACTTGGAGGTGGGTAGATTCATTGCATAAATTCTCCAAATCACATGTGACCAACTGACTGCGGATAAGGATAAGGAGAAAGAATGCGCAGATAAGCTAGAACAAGGATTAACAGTAGTTTATGCTTGCATCCCAGACAACACGCAAGCACCAAAGAAAAGCACAGAGGAGAAGATCAGCCTAATCTCACAGACACCTGACCAATACAAGAAAGATATCGAGGAGCTCAAGGAAAGGCTCAACCCTACAACTCCTCCTGAGGTCCGATAATAGAGAAAACAAGAAGATACACTCCAAATAGTTGAGATGAAGAACCAAGCAAAGGCAACAGAAGAACTATTTGACAGAGTCATGCAGTTATGGACAATGCTGGAAGAAGACGAGAAGGTCCAACAGTGGGACCAAGAAGAGGAGACAATCAACTCTACCATACAAGATCTCAAACAAAGGAAGAAGAGAATGAGCATCACGGAGCGCTTAAAGGGCACTCAATACATGAATAAGTTGCAGACAGAATTGAAAGCAGTGTAGACGTAGAAGCAAGAAAGACAAGTGGAATTGGAACCCCTCCAAGAAAAATCAACACATGTGATTGTGCAGTTGGAAGAAGAGAAGAAAAGTAGAGCACAAGCAAAAATAGAGAGCGCAACATTAATGTAGGAGAAAATAATAGTGCAGACAGTAGAGGCGCTAACAAACAAAGTCGCGTAGATGAGAGAAAAAGGAAAGAAACTAGCAGAAAAGTTTCTTAGTTTGGACATGGGAGTTCAAGGAGCGCGCACAACTTGAGTGGCTCAGGACGAGCCACATGTCAGTGTTGGGGGAATGTTGGGCACATGCCTATTTTGAGGAAAGACCTGTTTTTGGAAGGTAAGTCATAATTTTGGAGAAGAACAACTGGCAGGAAAATCAACACATGTGAGAAAAAGAAGCATGCAAGAGGAGAAATATGCAAGGCATGCAGGCATGAAAACCTAATCATGATACGGTTAGGGTTTTGGTAGAGATTGTAACGGCTATAAGCCTGAGAAGAGTATAAATAAAGACCTAGGAGGTCTAGGTTGGGGGTTCGACTGAGTTGTTGTTCAGCAATTGTAAGTTCATAATTGTTGATATTTGTAAAATCTATTGAGTTGTAGGAGAGTCAAGTAGCTATATTTTGAGGGTTAGGTCACAAAGGTTCCTTAACCTCACAATACTTGTATGATTGGAGATATAATGCGCGCAACGCCATATTTTGCAGAAAACTAAATAAAAGAGTAGAGAATCCAAATCTTTGTGGACGTAGACCAGGAGGGGGGTGAACCACGATAAAACATGTGTTATCTGTGATGGTTATTGCATGTTTACCTTCTTTCAGTGATTATTTTAAGAATGAATGAATGAATGGTTAAGATAGATACATTAGAACACATTCATGGGCTTAAAATATGAATGAATCCTAGGAATATTTGACTGAGTAACATGATGAATGCATGAAGAAGTTAATACATCCTCATATCCCCACTCATTCCTAGACTAAAATCACTTGAGCATTGTTGTCACCCATAAAGTCATCTTGGGTGAGAATGCGCAGTGCACTTTGTGCGCTATGTTGCCTAGTTTACCAGGAGGGTTGATAGTTTTAGAGGGTTTTGTTGGAACCCTGATCAGATCTGAACCTAGGTTAGACCAAGAGTATAAAGAGAGATTTAACACCAACACAATTACAATTTGAATTTAAATTGAAATGTAATTTTTATGCTTATCTGGTCCCATTGAGAATAGAGTTGTAAACCTTGTGCATAAGTGGTTTTGATCGTTGGTGTTTAATCCCAATAGGCTTCATCGATAGCTAGCGCCATTGGTTGGGTGGTCTTCCCCGAAGCATTGGAAATTTGGGGGAGGCATTCAATTCATTAATCAATCCACTACACTTAGAACCAAACACACACATAGAACCATGAAAATGTCTCACCCTTGATCATCTTAATAGATTTGATTTCAATTGGATATCAATGTGCAAAGGAGTTGCACTAAAGATAGATAAACCAAGTAGTTAAGTCCTAAAACCAGAGAAGAAGATAGTTTTCTCGGTGAAAAAATAATTGTAGAGTCACATTGGTGGCTTTGATTTTCAATTTTACACTGAGTTTAGAAGCCTTGGTAGCCATTCGGAAAACAAAGATCTAGACATAAGATTGATAATAGAGAACAAATTTAAATTTATGCAAAGGATCCATGTTGGTGAAAAGAGTGTGTTATAATTATCTCGTTTATGGATCAATCTTCCTCTAGTAGGGTTTCAATACCATGTCATCTCGTCACCTTATTTCTTTATCCTTACATTGTTTTTCCTCAATACTACTAAGTATGCCTCCCAAATCTAGCCTTTAATGCCATTAAAACCAAGTATGTCTACTAAAATTCATCCTTGCCTCCATATGGCCTAAGAACCCTAATCAACAACTCATGATAGAAATAATGAACCCCTGTCTCTAAGGCCAACAACCATATTTCTAGGAATTTTGTAGTTTTTTCCACACCCCACCCAAACATGCTCCCCCAACCTCACATTGTTTCCATTCCCAGCCTTCCAACGAACCCCCATATAAAAAAAACATTATGCAAATATTTCATAGGATATTTAATTTACTCTTCCACAAATAAGGGCTCATTATATTTATGGTAGACAACCTTATACCACAACCCTTTCCTTCTATGATCCCGCAAATGGTTTTTGTTGTCAAAGATTTTTCAAAAGCATGAATATTTTTAACAGCCCACCCACCCAATTATTTGGGAGCTGAAATTTCTTCCATGAATCAAAAGGTCAAAGACACCCAATACACTGGAATACCTTCTAAAACTAATTTAACCAACACTAATATACATCCCCTTCATAACCACTTATTATACCAAAGATTCAGTGTTTTATATACCTTAGAGATCATCCATCCCCAATATTTCTTTGTATAATCATTTAGATCAAGATAGAAACCCAAATATTTAATCCCCGATTGTAGCTCAACTTGGGGGTATGGAAACATTTGTGAAAACATCTCTATGTCCTCCTCACTTACTCCCATAAATGAAACAGTGGATTTATCTACATTAATTTGCATTATTGTGGCCAGGAAATAATAGTATGTCATCAACAAATAATAAGTGAGAGATATGCATCATATTACCACTCTAATTTATTTAGAAGCTTGATCATTTTGCCTCCATAAGATCCATACTAAGACCCTTGGCCACAAGTGGAAACAACAAGAGAGATAATGAGAACCCCTTCTTCAAACCACACTCAGGCCTATATTTTTTTTATGATGAACCATTAAGTAACACATCAAGTGGTAGTGTTGTAACACAATGCATCACCCAATTAACAAACTATAAATTGAACCCCAAATGAATCAATAATTAATCATAAATAGATCCAACTAACTCTATCATAAGATTTGGATAAATACACCTTGATGACTATTGCTAACAATTGTTTAACTTTGATAGTGTGAAACAATTCCTTAGTGAACCCCATAGCTTCATGAATTTTCCTCCTAGCCAATAAACCAAATTATTCTTGGAAGATAGATTTAGATAATAAAACCTTCACCCTTCGAGAGATAATTTTGGAAATGATTTTATAAATACAGTTGCATAAAGAAATGGCTTTGAACTCCTCAAAGCTTCTTTGGGACTCAAAGTTAGGGATAAGTGCAATGTGAATGGAATTAAACGATGTCAACACCTTACCAAATGTTCTTGATTCTTCAATAAATCTCAGGAGATCCTCTTCAATAACCTCATAAAAGCCTAAGAAAACTCCACAAGCCATCCATTAGGACCTTGAATTTTGTCCTTCTGAAATGAATGTAACACTTCTTGAAATTCATCTTTAGAGATCCCCTCCATCAATGAAGCTTTGTCATCCTCATAATCAAAGTTGGGAAATAAGTTTGTCATCTTAACTACTTACGTTATAGTGGCTCTGAGTTCTTCCTTAAACAAACATTTAAAATGTTTCACCCCATCCCTTGTTAAATCCTCAAAACTAGATATCTCAACACCCTCTTGATTATGTGATTTCCAGATAGTGCTCACACTTTTCCTATGATTGGAAAAATAATGGAAATATTTGGTGTTCTAATCACCCTTTCAAGCCAAAGAGTATTGCTCTTAAATCTTCATGTGGCATATTTCTCATCCAACAAAGACCTCTTTTTCTTCTTCGGCTCATTAGTCATGGACTTATCCTCCTCATTTAAAAATCCATTTAAATCTTGAAAGTACAAAGCCTCCAATTGTTCCTCCACGTCTATTAAAATCCTCTCATCCCTAATCCTCTTTTTAAAGGCCCACTTTGCAACTACTTGCTTGATTATTTTAAAATTTTCTTCAAATCAACATATTCCCTAATCCATGGGACAAAAGGTGTACATTGATTCTTTACCATATGAATCAAAACCTTCATCCTCAAACCATAGAGAATTGTATTTGAAAGAACTGAGTGGATTTTTCTCCAAGCTAGCCACTTTCAAAGAAATTGGGAAGTGGTCAGAGTCCCCTGTCAATCCAATCCATTGTCTTAACCTCATGTTATCATTGAGAAACCCTTCAAAGATAAATATTATGTCCAACCTATTAGATATGCTATCAACGCATGTTATCTTATTCCTCTAGGTTGGTCTTATCTTGATAGGATCAACATCAAACAACCCACAATCCTCCAATTTAGTCACAAAATACTCTAAAAGTGGAACTACTTGAGTTGATTCCCCCCAAATTTTAGAGTTTCCAATAGAAAATTTTAGGTCCCCTCCTACCATAATAAATCGATTCCCTATGAAAATCGAATAAAAAAACTTGTTCTAAAAAGAGACTTTGTCAGTGTAAGGACCATAAAGGTTCAAGACTATGAGATTGTTTCCTAGTTCCAAGGAATAGAGTGACAATCCAAGCCCTAAGTCAATAGACCAAGGAATAGAGTGGCAATCCAAGCCCTAAGTCAATAGACCAAGAGTGTGCATAATTTAAAACCCTTGTCTTCCAACTAGATATTAAACTGCCTAACCTACCTTTTGCATCAAAAATATGAACTCCCATCCAAAGAAAATCTTAATTAACTCAAAACAAAATTTGTTACCATCTCCCATCGTTTCTTGAAGAAGTAGAATATCAAAATTATTAGACTCCATAATTATTTTTAGGGCAAGTTTTTTCCCAGGGCTGCACAAACCCCTACAATTGAAAGATGAGTAGATCATTAAGGACCAACCCCATGGTTTTTACTTTCTCTAAGTACCTCATCAATGGATAGTTTCCTACCAAATTGTATATCTAGATTTTCCCTTACCTTTGCTAGAAAGATATGTGATTTCCTACCTCTCTCACCACCTGTTAACCCTCTAATATCAATAAGAGCAAAACAACATGTTATCCCCATTTTGTGGATAACTAAGGAGATTATGTCTCAAGGCCCTCAGGTTGTAGATATGGAGTGCCGAGAAGACTACATGGCCAACAATACCCTTATGCACAGTTGGAAACCCCTCTCACCACCACAGATGGTCACATATTTCCAGATGGAATATACCACATCAATTGGCTTCCGGAAGGCAGTGGGCCTTGATCCATGAGGTACAAGTCAGTATTATGGTGAGAATAATTTCAATATTTAATCCATTTGAGTATGTTGTATCTTAGATTTCTCTAGATTTCATGATATATGCTTGGACATTATGCATTTTTCCCTGCTTCACCTTGATGGTTGACATTGTGCCATAGTAAGTGGTCTTCCTTGGGGATGAGTTTGTTACTAGGAACTCCCTTGAAGAGCCATTGTATTGTTCTTGATCATACTTACCACTTTCCATCATTGTTCCCCTCCATTTCCTTATATCTTGGTATTTTAGGGTGTATTGACCCAAGAAGGGGTCGTCCCTAATTCTATGGGAAGAAGGGGTTGAACGCCCAAAGGGATTGATGTTGGGTAAAATATAAGATTCTTGTATGAACCTTCTAGATGCTTCACCCAGGGATCACCCAAGAAAGCAGTGAAATGGTTATCTTTGAGTAAAAGGGACCCACAATATGATAAAGAATGCTTAAAGGGTTAGTTTAAGGATAGGAGGTCTCATCACGAACCAACCTATCACGTCCATGAATATCTAGTGGTATGACATTGCCATCATTTGGTCACCAAACCAAGGTAATGGCTCTCAGTTGCATGGCTGAGAGAAATGGGGTCTCATCACGAGCCAACCTTCTCATTTCCACTAGGTGTTTGTGGGTAACATTGTCATTATCTGGACACCATGCCAGGGTAGTGACCTTCAACCTTTCCTTTAAATTATGAAAGAATAAAGGATGGAAAATAAAGGGCTTGGAAAAAGTGCATTGCAGACAAAGGTACCACACACCCTCTACAAAGGCACCCATGAATGAGACACTACGACCCCTTGTATGCATTGATCCCTATGCCCATTGAGTATTGACCCCAACCACTTCACCCACTTTACATGGCTTAGAGAAGGATCTCTTGGAAACTCTCCTTGACCTAGGGAAAGATCTACCCAATAGGACACCTTGTCAACCCTCCCATACTCAAGCTTGACAAGTCGCATAGTGTCTTTGAGAAATTAATTGTTTGATATAGTGATGTTTGATGCAGATGCTTAGGTGGCTCATTTATTGATTGGATTCACTTATCATGATGTTATGACTTGAGATCCTTGGAGGGCATGCTTATTTGTCTTTGCAGGACCTAGTTGGTGGACAATTTTGGAAGAACAAGCCTAGCTTGGGCTTCCATGGGGTTGCAAGCCCACAGGTTGGATGCCAAGGGTCCACATTCTGGATCACAAGGACGAATTATTGGAGACCTAGAAGATGATATGGAAAACTTATCCCATCCCTCACATGCCAAACGATTTTCCCAGGAGGGAAAAAATGTCTTATTTTTAGATTGACATCATATTTGGGGGCTAGGGTTTGGTGGTGGTGTTACCACTCATTGACACATGGACGTTTTGAGGAGGATGGCGCCTTGGCCATGAGAAGATTTCATAGATGCTTGGCATGTGGCCTTTGGAGGCCTACCATAGCTTCTCCAACACCAATGACTTGTCCCAAGTGGAAAAACGTCCCCTAAAGGGGTGACGTCCATGTAAATTAGAGTTTTTATTTGTGCAAAATTGAAATTTTAAATGAATTATTTAATATTACTTCGTTAAAGGGGGCAAGATTAGGGTTGTTGACCCCTAGTCTTGTGGTTTACCCCTTCATATGTGGACAAGTCACCTTGGTGACATTTTGTATAAATAAGAGATCATAAGATCTCATTTGGACATAACTCTCCCTCTTGTGAGAAGACTTAATCTGGAATTTTCGCTACACTTGGCATATTTGCCTCTTGTGCACTTGTTTATGGCTATCTTTGGTGAATGGTTGATGGAGGAGTGAGGCGCTAGCCTTGGATGAATGTTTTCTAGCTTTTATGGTGGATTATATTAGCATCTTCTTGATTTGGTATGGTTTTTACTCTTATGCTATCATTTGTTTCGATTCAAGGATTATTGTGCTAGGAGCTAAGTGGTAAGTAAGATCATTTACACCCCCACTCTAGTCTTCATCGTTTATTGCTTGAAGTTTATTAATGTTGCAAGGGTTTGTTTGAGGAAGTAAGAGGATTTACACCCCTCATTCTCAAACCCTAACTATATATACTTGCCTTAGGGAGTAAGAGGATTTACACCCCCAAGGAAGTAGCATCTCTAGTTCATTTATTTGACTCCATTAACCCAATAATTAAAGGCACTAGTCATTTTTTTATT